>JAZHYW010008530.1:0-157413 GCA_037355805.1 Ixodes ricinus | reverse complement strand
CATTCATTCATTCAATGCTTTATTTTCAAACTTGTTTCCGAAATACACAAAAACTGTTTGGACCCATAGCCGTTAAGGCTAGTACCGGAGTCCAATCGTAATATAGGTTCAAAAAGCGGCAGAATACAATATACTCATACAATGCACAAAAAAACAACGAAAGAAATCACGTTCTAAAAAGTAATTAGCTTAACTGCATTTCATAATCACGAAAGAATCTTTTTAAGGATGGCAGAAAGTTGTTTTCCAACTTTATAATAATAGGTATTTCATTCCAAACTTGAGCACCATAAAATTCAATCAGCCTTTGTCCATATGCATTATGGCATGGCGGTAAATTAAACATATAATTCGCTGCAGCCCTTGTTTGTCTCCTGGGAGTTCGAAATAAATTCAAAGAAAGGGGTTCATTAGACTCTATGATTTTACGAACTGTTTGAGCTATTTTTAATTTGTAAATACAACTGAATGGCAACACGTTTAGCGATTGGAAAAGAGGTCTACTAGGGTTAGTGTTTCTTGAAAATGTTATAAATCGTATCGCCCGTTTTTGCAAGCGAGTTACCGGATCTAAGTATGTAGCGTAAGTATTACCCCAGGATTCAATACAATAGACCAGCTGACTGTGGACGAATGCAAAATAGAGTATGCGCAAAATAAAATAAATAAAAACATTCGCGTGCCTTTAATAATGTATAACAACCATATGCAATTTTCGAATACATGTGCTTAATTTGGCTTTTCCAGTGCATATCAGAATCAAACAGAACACCTAAATATTTATAACAAGTAACATGTTGTAATTCCGTATTATCTAAACTTATAACTATCTCGTCGTAATTAATCACCTTTTTCTTACAATGAAACACTGTATACTTAGATTTATTTAGGTTGATTGTAAGTTGATTGCTCGTGAACCATGACTGTACCCTAGTCAATTCCTCATTGATTCTATCCTGAAATTCGCCTAACGTATCCCCAACAAAAATCGGTGCCGTATCGTCGGCGTACATTAATGCTTCTGAATATTTTAATATCGTCGGAAAATCATTTACACAAAGAGAAAAAAGAATGGGCCCAAGAACTGAGCCCTGTGGCACACCAGTTAATACCGTTTGGGGGTACAGATAAAATTATTTATTACTACGCACTGTTTACGGTTAGAGAGATAGCTATTAAACAGCTCCGACGTTTTCCCCCGAAAGCCATACTGATGGAGTTTGTAAAGCAAGATACTATGATTAACTGTGTCAAATGCTTTTTTTATATCGAAATATACAACAACGGCAATTTTACTTTCATGGAGAGCTCTGTTGAGATGTTGAGTTATGACAAAAACAGCTGAGGACGTTGATCTATTTGGTCTAAATCCGTGCTGATTGTGGCAAAATATTGAGTATTTAGTTATAAAGTCCTTTATACGTTTGCATATTATTTTTCAAAAACTGTGTTAATTATACTTAAAACTGAAATTGGTCTATAGCTGGATGGTGCCAAAGAATCTCCGTCTTTAAAAATGGGTACTACTTTAGCTATCTTCAGCTCGTTAGGATATATTCCATTTTCTAACGTGTGATTAAACATATGTAACAGATGAATACCTAAAATATCAATATTATCTTTTAATAGTTTAATAGGAATTGTATCTAGTCCTGCAGCTTTACCTATTCTAAGATTCCCAACTACTGATATTATTTCATTAACTTCAATTTCTTGCTTTACAAAGCTATTTGTAATTGGTGTCAATGACTGCTGGGGATCAAGTACGTGCGGCAACTGAGCTGCTAAGAGAGGCCCTATATTAGTAAAATAATCATTAAAAGTATCTACCGTGTTCTGTTCGATTAAATCAGGTAATACATGTTTATTTGGACGAAGGCCAATAGCATCATTGACTGTGTCGCAAATTATTTTAATGTTTCCGTCCGCTTGCCTACTTTTAGTTGAGTAATATATTCTTTCTTGCTTTTTCTCAACATAGAAACTGATCTGTTCCTGAAATGTTTAAATTGGCTTAAATAGTAATTATTATTTTTATGTTGTGTCCATTTATGATACCATTTATCTTTTTCCTTTAGTACCCCTAAAATTTGGCTTGTCATCCAAGGACAAACCGGTACATTGTATTTATTAGACGTCGTTTTTACAGCACTCAACGTTATCGCGTTGTTGAGACTAGTAAGGAAGTTGTAGTATTCGATGTGAACGTTTTGATTATAAGTGGAGTATATATCTAGTCATTCTAATACCCTGCGAAGCTGTGCCTAATCTATTTTGGTGCGCTGTTCAGGACGACAAGATTTTCTTTTATGAATAATCTCTGTTTGTAAAACAAGAAAAATGGCCAAGTGGTCAGCTATTAAGCTTGGGTAAACACCAGCTATGGGCATCCGTATGAGTATTGCAAAGAGCATGATCAATTAACGTACTGGAGGTGCTAGTAATGCGAGTAGGTTCGGTAATGAAGTTGCGCAAGTTGAAAGATTCTAGAAGCAGCGTATAGCTATTATGCGTATCACCAGTCAGATCAATGTTAAAGTCTCCAACAACTACCATGCGATCATTCTGTCCATTAGACAATGCCGTAAGTACTGCCTCGAATTTTACAAGAAAAGAGCTTACTAACGAGCTTGGAGGTCGATACACTACACCGACTATTACGCCACAATCAAGCTTTATAAAAAGTGTTTCAATGACATCATCACTAATAGTGGCAGGCGATAGAACCTGGAAAACAATATTTTCTTTTACAAAAAACGTGACGCCTCCACCTCTCGTAGATATATCACGTGGAAGAGATGATAAATTGTAGCCATGCATAACAATGGTTTCAAATTGTTTTTTAACCAAGTTTCACTTACTGCGATTACATCAAAACTAGCCACATGCTGGGAAACATGCCCAACTGAAGAGTTGAAGTTTTTCCGTAAACTACGTACATTGCAATGGAAAATCGAAAGCTTATCTTCGTTCTGTATCAGTTGTTCAACATGCTGAAAAGTGAAAGACATGATAAACGTAGTAACACAAGTCTTTGAGTCAGGTTCAGAACAGTTACACCACCCTGATCAAATCCCCTCACACGTGATCTGCAAGACAGGCGAGTTCTCGGTTTTCCGCATAAGGACCTTGCCTTGTGACACCCAAACATATTTTCAGTTTTTCTCTCGCTTTGCCTGGCGAGCTTTGTTTAGTAATACCTTGTTTTCGACACAAAGATGTTCATTTATATAAAGTGGATCATTAGCCTGAAATCCAAGGTGGGTGGTATTTAACCTCGTCTTCTTAGCCGCTGATAGCAGCCTGTCACGCACCCCACGAGAGGCGAACCTTACCACAACATTGGGTTTCTTTTTGTCCCTCGACTGTACCCGATGTACAACGTCGATGTCACTGTCAGATGCCTCGGTTCCAAGACATGTAGCAATTGCCCTCACAGATGTTGTCAGGTCCTCGTTTGCAACAACTGGAAGCCCTTTGATTTCGACGTTCATGTTCCTACTGTATTGTTTCAGTTCTACTATTTCCCTCTTTGCTTCACCGAGCTCCCTGCCGAGCTGCTGGTTTTCCTGGAGTAGCCGAGAACTTTGTTTTTTTACATCCGTTAGCTCTTGGCGAAAGCCCACAACATCTCTTCTTGACTTGCTCAACATCCGCGTTCAGGAATGTGATTGATTCTCGTATACCAACGAGCTCGGCATGGATCTCAGTGTTCGAACTTGACACCTTCGCGACATCTTTTTTTATGTCTGTCGCAAATGCATCTAGCTTAACTACTAGGTCGCTTAGAACTCTGACGATTTCCATTATGCTATTGGGTGGCTTCTCTCCCATAGCCTTGACGACATCACTCAGGTTTCCAGGATCTGAATCTACCATAACTCTGAGTTCAAAACACAGTAAAAATAGTTGTTTTGCACCCCGCTACAATAGTTACACAAGGCAAAACACGGCGCACAGAGGACACTTGTGGCAGCAACAGCGACAGCAAAATACAGACTTTTAAGGACTTAGAAAGGTAAACCACGAACCTGTAAAAATGCAGAGACGGTTATCGAACGTCCTTCCGCTGTCGCTGCCGCCACCAAAGTGATCGTAACACCCGCAGACACCGCCCACTCGGAGCGAGCGATAACAAGTCCCGTAGTTACGAGTAGCTTGTGTAGATGGCAGTTCTGGCGTTGCAGTGTAGATATGTGGTGGAAGGATACACCGTCGTGTCCACGAAACTTGGCTCAGGAAGCGTAGCAATGCCGCGCGGCGAACCTTGCCCGTAGACGCCTCAAGGGTCACCAGCTGTAAAAATGCAGAGACGGTTATCGAACGTCCTTCCGCTGTCGCTGCCGCCACCAAAGTGATCGTAACACCCGCAGACACCGCCCACTCGGAGCGAGCGATAACAAGTCCCGTAGTTACGAGTAGCTTGTGTAGATGGCAGTCCTGGCGTTGCAGTGTAGATATGTGGTGGAAGGCACACCGTCGTGTCCACGAAACTTGGCTCAGGAAGCGTAGCAATGCCGCGCGGCGAACCTTGCCCGTAGACGCCTCAAGGGTCACCAGCTGTAAAAATGCAGAGACGGTTATCGAAGTATTTTCGGTTTTCTGGAAAACCGTACATCTTCGACGGTTTAAGTTTCGGTTTGTTATCGGAGCGTATTCAGTTTGGTGTAGCCGGAGTTCGCGGGAGAGATAGTGCAACCAGCTCTGCTGCGTCGCTCGATGACAGCGCAACAGAGGTTGGTTGCACTATTTCTCCACGGGGGCGCGGTGCTGCCGGGGTGTTGATGCGCTCCGATAGCAAACCGAAACTTAAAACCCGTCGAATTTGTGCGGTTTTTCAGGAAGCCGTAAAATGCTTCGCGTGCCTTCTATCGTTCTGCAATTTGTTGATTTAGTGGTTTTCGAGTGACGCTGAGCGATTTTCTAATTGAAACTATGCCCTTAAACCCAATAATAAAAAGGCTAATTACGCAAAAATGATCAACAGTCTAATTATCTCGGACTTTAATAATTGTCCTAAATATTTTATGAAAGAGACACAAATGAGAGATTTTTCGGTCGGGAATTAGTAATGGCAAACCGAAAGTACTTTTTATAGTAGAAACGCTGGCAGTGTAATGATAGTTTTTCAATACGAAATGAGCTGGGCGGTTTTGAATGGAATCACTATGAGCAATTAGTGACAAGTAAGTGGGGTCCCACACAGCAACAGCATATTCTAATTTTGGATGGATTAGGATTTAATAAGACACTGAAGTGAGAGGATTGCCGGTAAGGTGATAAGTATGGCACGCCAATTGAGCATGCGACACTCTCATCGATTTACATTTGTCAGTGTTTAGTTCCATTAGCCACTGGTGATATACAATTAAGGTCAGATTGTAGCAGAGTAGTGTCAGATATGTAGGTTATTTCCCGGTATATTACGCACTCGCCAGCAAAGAGGCAAATAGAAGAAGACAAGTTCTGCACCAAGTCATTAATGTAAATAAGAAAGAGTAGTGGGCCAAGCACTGAGCCCTGTGGGACACCCAAGGTGACTGGAACTGTACATAAATTCATATTAGCAGTAATGAATTGTAGACATTTAGTTAAAAAGCCATGAATCCAATTAAATATACAGGAAGATGTGGAATCAACAATGCCAGCAAGACGTGGAATCAACAATTCCATTGCGAAAAGAGCATGGCGACTCACACCGATGCCGACAACATCGCCTTCCAATGGTTTGTTTATGGGCGACTGCGAAGCCCGTTGCCCACACTCCATTGCGCATGTGAGGTGCCGGTGGTGTTTGCTAGGGGCACTCCAGTTTGTTTGTAAACACGAGTTGGTCTATATGCTGTTCATTTCGTGAATACCGAGACCGGAACGGTCTCTTCGTCTATCAATCAAAGGTTTCCTCAAACTCAGGGATTTAAAATCCCTGCTGCAAATATAATCGCCTTGTGCTCGGAGCACAACACGCGTGACCCCAGTTCAGCGAAATACAAAAGGGATCAATCGCGCCATAGCAATTGAGCAATACAGATTTAAACAGCATTTTCGAATGCACATTAATTTTTCCCTTAGGCAATAGAAGAATGAATTCACTCAAAAATTCTATAGTGACGCTTCCTTCAATTGAAAATTCTACTGCTGCACTTAATGAATATTTTCTGCCTTTTCTCTGTTTATTTTTTTTATCTCTCACATTGTACTGCATACCACTTTAGCTATGGCTTTCAGTGACCGCAATGCCATTAAATAAATAAATGGCATACCTCTCCTGCAAAGAAGAGGCGGTCGTTCACGGGTTCCGAAAGGGCCGTGTAGGCGTCTCCGGTACCCCCGCACTTGACGTAACTGTAGACCATCCGGGCGTGGGGACTCTCCCTCCAGCGAGTCACCAGGAAGCCCGTCGGGTCTGGGACGTCCTGCGAGAGAGAGGGCGGGGCCTTGATGCAGAACGAGGTTCTCCATAGACCTTTCCGTAAAATCCCAGGAGACCTCGAGGCAAGGGGAATTATGGGGCTGCTCAGATGCATGCACGAGCCGCCTTGAATGCTTTGCAGATCCTGGAAGCGGCACGACTCATTTCTCTCTTATTAGGAGCTCAGAGAATGCACAAAAAATGAGAGCTAACACAAAAAGAGATCATTACATATATGCTGTTTTGCTTTCCTTCAGACTTCTCTGCACTCTGAAATAACAAAACGAACGTCAACTTCGCCTTCTACTCCTGGATAACCTGACGTGCCATACGTCGGAACATCTAGATGTGTCAAGCAGACGGGAGGGGAGCCACATATTTCCGAAAGGGTCCATTTGGCTTGCTGATAATACATGGCTGGGAAAAAGTCAAATTTGGTTAAGTGCTAGCGTTAGCACCAGAGTGAAAAGGAGGTTAAGTTTTAAGGGTGGTGCAGGACCTTCCAGAACAACTCAAGTCTTGTCACAAACTTTGCCGGCTGATTTCAATCGGTATGGATCACTTCGTGACGTGAGTGAACTGCACTAAGAGCATAAATGGTGGACACTTTTGGATGTTCCAAATTTTCCAGTCAACCCTAAGATTCTGGTACATTCTTCTATCTTACCAAATTTCCTTTTCTTACTCGGATACCTACAGCACATGACCCAGTGCAAAGGGGTATTATGCGTCATGGAAATAAGCAAAGCACTGAGCGAATTTATGTTGAAATAGAAAAATCAGCAGAAATCATCCTTTGGGAATGATTATCTACGTTAATGCGAATAGCATCAAACGGTGCGGAGTTATGCGCGTTCGTCAGGTGGCCGGCACACTCTAGATACGCCAGCCCACTCTTGAGGCGATTCTAAATTTGTTGACACTTTCACAGCCCTGCGCACGGTCTCCGCAGCCCAGCACGTGCGTTTGTGTCACTTAGGAAGGCGAGCAAAGCACGCGCCATACGCACAAACACTCAAAATGGTACCGACCAGACTTTCTGGCGTCTCAGCTAGTCTCAACCAACGGTACTCTAAGCGGTTGTTTATATCTTTACCATAGGACGCGCTTTAGGCTGTCACAGCTACCGGTGCGCGCGCGTTCCATGCACGAGGGCTCATTCCGCTCTCGTGCTAAGCCTCACGAGAGCGGAATGAGCCCTCGTGCATGGAACGCAGCGCGATGGTAAAGATATAAACAAGTTTTAGAGTACTTTGAATGACTGCCTTCATAGCTCTGTGGTTAGCGCGTCTGCCTGCTGATCAAAGGGTTAACGGTTCGAATCCCGCCGGCGCCGGTCTTTTTTATTTATTTATCGACCCGCGGCGTAAGAGGTTAGATAGCCAGATAGATAGATAGATAGATAGATAGATACATAGACGAAAAGTGCGTGAAGTATCCAAAGAATGCTATTCGCATTAAAAGGCAAGGAAAAAAATGAGATGTGATTTTTTAATTCCCCTAGTTTATGCTGGGTCCATGATAGATAAAGCAGACAAGTAAGTTATTGAAAACAGCCTAAAAAAATTACAGCAGTACACTTAAGACTGCTTACGTGTAGGAAGGCGAAAGTATTATACAGTTGAACCTCGATTTAACAAAGTCACTGGGACCCGCTAATTACGGTATTTCGTTAAATCAGGAACTTCGTAAAATCGAGAAAGACATCTTTCGGGCATAGGCTGCACGGGGAATTCGAATTTGTTCGTTAAATTGGGAAATTCGTAAAATCAGGTTTCGTTAAATCGACGTTCAACTGTAGTCCCCAGAGAGAAATGTTTTCGAGTAATGTTTCTACACGTATTAAAGTTTAGGACGACGTCCTAGAGAGCGACGCCAAGTACGGCATCTAGGATGACCTCTAGGACGATGTCAAAGACAGTGTCTAATACGACGCAGACAACGACCTCAAGGACAACGTCTAGGATGACTTCTAGAACAAACTTAAGGACGACTTCGAGAACAATGGCTTAGAGGACGACGTCTAGGACGACCTCAAGGACGACGTCGAGAACAATGCCTAGAGGACGATGTCAAGAACGACGCCCAGAGGAGAACACTTAAGGAGGCTGTGGCATATTTGCATGGGCGGCCATGTTTGCCTGCGGAAGCCATTGTGGATGTAGAAGCGGTTACCTCACTGTCCATCGCACGAAGCACGCAAGCACAGGTGAAGTCCGAAGCGCAACTTTTGCACACGGTGCACCAGCGGTGACATCACGCTGATGACGTATGACGACGCTTGATAACACATTTTTATGCACATCTTTCGGGCACAACGACGACGCTTGTTTTTGACGTAATGTGACAAATGAGGTTGACCTAGAGGTTTAGGATGACTGCAAGGACGATGCCAAGATACAGTCAAATATCGTTAATTCAAACTCGAAGGGGACCGAAAATTTGTTTGAATAAAGCAAAGTTTGAATTATTGGGAGTATCCTCCCATAGAGACAGATAAGATGGGACTTGCATGTTAGTTTGAATTATCCGCAAGTTTGAATTAAGAGGGTTTGAATTAACGAGATTCGACTAATGGGACAAGTAGGGTCGCCTACTGAGCGGCGCGTGCCGCTCAATCATATTTTTATCGGCTTTCTCAATACTTTTTCGCTCAATGGGACAAGTGAGGCTTTTGCCTTATGACAAACACCAAGAACAATGGAGGATGAACCTGTCAAATTGATGCCAACATTGATGTCAACATAATATAAACTCTCACGGAAGGAAAATTTGTTCAACGCATGTTACACTTCCCTCAAGACTACCAGACTTTGCTTTTAGAAAAGTGACAACTTTTGGCACTAAATTAGAGAATTAAAGATATATGTGCCAGATGTGCAGTCAGGCAACATAAAACCTCTTCGTAAAAGGACCCACCTGGTCAGCAAAGATGCCTCTGAGCACTTCCATGCACATTGTCACCACTTGGTCATCTGTCTTATCCGCAATCAGTGCGATGGCATCTCCGCTTACATATGTCATCAGTACATATGTGGGACTCTGTACAGGAAGAAAATATCTTTTAGGTAACTGCTCTCAGATTGAAGCAATGGGACCTAGGACAACAAAAAAAGCACAACAATATGTGACATTGTGACAAGGTCTTGAGAAAACAACGAAACTGACATTTTGAATATCTGAAGCACAACAATATGTGACATTGTGACAAGGTCTCGAGAAAACCACGAAACTGACATTTTGAATATCTGAAGTAGGTATAAAGGAGAAACAAAGCTTTGTCAGATATATTTTGAGAATCTCAACTAGAAAGAGGGTCTAAGGACAACATCAAGCAGGCAAGGTGTTGGAAACTTAGTAACATTTTCACAAGGTCTAAGGACAATAAGCAACACCAAGCAGGCAAGATGTTGGAAACCTTGTAACACTTTCACAAGGTCTAAGGACAATACTAACACACAAAAATGGTCTAAGAGCAAGCTCGTCAAGGCAATGTTTTAACAAGATCCCGAGTACATCGAAGGACAACACAAAAAGCATATAGAGAATGTGTCAAGAACTGTATCTTTCCGATGATATAAAAATGTTTAAATGTTAAGGGCCCAAGAATTGTACAGAGAACACGGACCGGCCTCAACAATCTTGTCCTAGCAATATTGTGACGAAAGCGGAACTAGTATGCACGTGAGCCAGCAAGCCTCAAACATTACAGAGCCGAAAAGGACGCAGAAAGGACTTGACAACTCTGCTGGTGCACATATTTACCTTTTTGGTCTGCACCCTGGGACTGAGATCAAAGAAGACGCTGAAGAGACCCCTCCGCTCTGCAGACACCGGCACGTGCCCAAAGAAGTCTGCTTCGGTCCACGCGCTCGGCCCAAAATGCCTTCGGAAACTGGAGGGCCACCTGCAAACAAACGCACATATTATGTGCAAAACGTGGCAAGCCTGGCACACACTCCCAGAAAGGGAAGTCCTACTAGCACACCATTCCTGACATGCCAGATGTTTGCGAGAAATGAGAACCACATTGTTTTCATGGCATGTATTTCTGCACGCTCGGTCCTTGCCCAAATGTAGCGGGCCAGGCCAGATGCTGAAGTTTCGGAATTTAATGTTATCTTAATTACATGTACGTAACAAGCAATTTACGAAAACCCTCGAGGAGCAACTGGTGCCCATTTCTGGTGGCACACACTCTCCACCTATTTTGAACCCGTCGACCGCCATTTTCCCTTCAAAGATCTCCGAACGGTTAGCGGCAAGTTCTGAAACTTGGCATCCAGCCGAGGACCGGGCGTTCGGTGGCACATAGTCGATTTCTGCAGTGGGAAAACAGAGAGCTCTTCTCTCCCAGACGCCCGGTACTACAAATTTCGAATGACGAGGCCAATGACGTCATCTTTCTCTTTTTATAGTTCCGCTACCAAACAGAGTGGAACTTTGGAAAAGAAAAAAAAACGAGTAGCTTCAATTAATACGACGTTCGAGTGCAGGCCCTTTTTGGTCGTACGAGCACGAATCCTGTTCTCTGTACCTTTTCGATGACGCCAGCGCCAAGCTGCTGTAGTGCCCTGTGCTTGCGGTCAGGCAGCGGGGGCGTGAAGGCAACCTCCCCGCTTGCATCAGGGCCAGCGGGAGGGTGAGCAGCACAAAGTCGGCCGTGAACTTCCCCTCACCGTGGGTGAACACCTTCACCTTCTCGTCATCTCCGCTGTACTCCACGTGAGTCACCTGCAGCCATAAGCGAGTTCAGGTGCTAACTGTGACTTGACACCCAATGATGCAGACTCGTTTTAAATTTAACCGTAATATCCCGAGACATACCCCACCCCGAAAGGTAACCCGCGCCTAATTTTGGCGGTATTTGCTATTTTTCAGAAACACCGAAAGATGGCCCACTTCTAGTAATTGCAGGGCCCTGACCAGTGGCAACCTCGGCAGAAATGGTAGTACGTAGCCACGACGGAGATAAGCGCACATTGATGACTGGGAAGGACAGTCATCTTTGGCTCATCGCCCCTCAATGCAATCGCAAGTTTCGCAGGTCACAGAATTTAAAACTAGCATATTTTTTTGTTTTTTTGATCGCACACAGAAAGTAAGCCTACTTTATATTTTCACCCGACTGGCTTTCGCTTTTAGGTGGGCTATCTCTCGGGATGTTACGGCACTCTTCTCAATTTCCTGTAGTTTAACTACTTTTCTGAGAAATTTAGTAACTTTCGATTACATTTCTATTTCCGTAATTAGCAGTTTACTTTAACTACACTTTCGGGCTAATTTCTACTCAAGGTACAAGTTATTTTCCAACTGATCCAATTCCAATTTTCCAAATGACTGATCGGAAAATCAATCAATATTCCCAAAGAAGGGGTAGACCTCAAGTCAGGCTTATCCTGAGGTAAAGCTACTGTTTGAGGGCCTGAACAACATTTGAAACTGGACACGCAATTCAAAGGTTCGTCTTGACTCTGAAAGTGTGTTTTAAGCGGGGCAGATGAACCGCGGGATTACAGTCGGAGACTGGCGCTTCATTGTGTCTCTAAGCTCCCGAAGACACAAAGTTTGTGCATTTAAGAACAGCCCCCTCCCCTCCCCTCCCTCCCCTCCCCCCACACACACACACTCTTGTTCATTACATTGTACATACATCCCCGCCCACCCAAAGGAGACAACAAAAGCTAAAGTGTTTTTTTTAATGCGAATAGCATTCTTTGGATACTTCACGCACTTTTCGTCTATGTATCTATCTATCTATCTATCTATCTATCTGGCTATCTAACCTCTTACGCCGCGGGTCGATAAATAAATAAAAAACACCGGCGCCGGCGGGATTCGAACCGTTGACCCTTAGATCAGCAGGCAGACGCGCTAACCACAGAGCTATGAAGGCAGTCATTCGCCGCACTCTAAACATTTGTTTATATCTTTACCATAGGACGCGCTTTACATCGCTGTCACAGCTACCGGTGCGCGCGCGTTCCATGCACGAGGGCTAGCTCACCCTCTCCCGCGCTCACCCTCTCCCTCTAGCTCACCCTCTCCCGCGCTCGGGAGACCTCTAGCTCAGCCTCACGAGAGCGGAATGAGCCCTCGTGCATGGAACGCGCGCGCACCGGTAGCTGTGACAGCGCTGTAAGCGCGTCCTATGGTAAAGATATAAACAACCGTTTAGAGTACCGTTGGTTGAGACTAGCTGAGACGCCAGAAAGTCTGGTCGGTATCATTTTGAGTGTTTGTGCGTATGGCGCGTGCTTTGCTCGCCTTCCTAAGTGACACAAACGCACGTGCTGGGCTGCGGAGATCGTGCGCAGGGCTGTGAAAGTGTCAACAAATTTAGAATCGCCTCAAGAGTGGGCTGGCGTATCTAGAGTGTGCCGGCCACCTGACGAACGCGCATAACTCCGCACCGTTTGATGCTATTCGCATTAACGTAGATAATCATTCCCAAAGGATGGGTTCTGCTGATTTTTTTTCTCTACATTTTTTATTTTATTTTTTGGTTGACTTGGGGGTTTTCTTTTCATGCAGGGAAAATGCAAGAGAGGAAGGACAGTGTTTGAGAAAGGTTTTGGCAGCAGCGAGGAAAGAAGGGAAACCGGAGGAAACGAGCCGGTAGCCTCGTATTTGCTCGTCCTTTTGGTGACACTTCTATGACCGACTGCCAGGATCACGACTCGTCACTCGTTGGCACTTTAGGACCACTTTCAAAGTGTGGGGGTGCCTTACGACAAATGTGCCAGCAGACGCGTCGTCACGGACTATGCAGAGCGCAAGTTCATCTGCTTCTTGCAGGGGATTGCGACGAGGTCGGAACGCCGGGCCTCACTGGCCGACCGAACAAAAATAGTGGGTAGACCTCGAAGCATCTAGCATAGAAGTCTACCCACTATCCGTTCAATCAAAGCCAATCGGAGCTCGGTGTCGTTCCGACGTCGCCGCAACCGCTGCCCAAGGAGCAGATGGACCTGCGCTCTGCATTCCTCTCTGACCACCCTGGACATTTGCTTCTAAGCATTGGGACAATTATATTTTTCTTGTTTAATGTTACACTAGTAACAAGTACAGTAAACTTTCGTTAGTTCGACCTCGGTTAATTCGATCGTGTCAAAAAGTCCCGGCGAGCGCCCATGCATTTCTATGGGGAGCGAAAGTTTGATAGTTCGAACTCAGGAAGACTCCGCATCGGATAATACGTCCCGAGCGAATGCGCGTGCGCTCACATTGCAGGGCACCACGGCAGAAAAACCACCAACGTACGGCGAAACAGAGGCCCTTTGCTGCAAAGCCGAACAAGCACAAATATGCGTCTGCTCCTCTACGTCGTTGAGATGGACCGTAGCGAATGACACCAGCCAGCGCAACCTATCTGGCGTGGAGTAGCGCGGAGAACATAGCACGTGGTCGGGTGCGGAGGCGCGCGCTCTCAGCGAAAGTGCTTTTCTGTAGCATCGTGTGCGGTCCATCTTGAGCGCCAGAAAGCGCGAGTTCTCTTTTCCTTCCTTTTGTTGTTATTTTTCTCTGTTGCCGACTGTTTGGCCGCCCGGCCAGCCCGGCGCTCGAAGTCGCTCGCTCGTAAGGCTTTCTCGGCGCGCGTTCTCAAAGCGCTTTTCTGTAGCGTCATGTGCAGTCCATCTTGCGCGTCAAAGAGCGCAAATTCTCTTTACCTTTCTTTTTTCTTTTTTTTTCTCTGTCGCTGACGGTCTGGCTGCTTGGCGTCAAAGTCAACTCGTAAAACTTATTTTTTCCGTTATTATTATTATTATTTTTTTTGTAGTGCACAATATTCTGGGGTTGTGACGTTTAGTTACGTTGTTCTCTGGAGCATGCTTTTAGACATGCGTTTTAAGCGCAGACGGCAGCAGACCATCCGTGAGTACTGTGGACAATAAAAGAAAGTTTAATTTTAATTGTTTTTCTGTCCTTTTTTAGTTCGATCATTCGGATAATTCGACCAAATTTCAAGGTCCCGTCGAGGTCGAATTAACAAAAGTTTACTGTACTGACATTTTGTTAGTAACTAGGGAAAAAAAAGTCGGGAGCGTACCTGCTGCCCGAGGCGCACGTCGAGCCCCTGCCCGAGCGACTGGAGCAGTGCCAGGAAGCCGTCGGGCACCAAGCCGTGCTGGCCGCTGAACTGGGGGAACCGCTCGTTCTGGTCCCACTGCAGGGCCGACACCTCCGCAGGTGTGCCCTGCAGGCGTACTCCAGGTTCCCCAGGTGGAACTGGAGCACGTTGTTCTCTTCCTGCGTCGGCGGTCGGGAACGGGTTTCCCAACTTTTCCCTTGTGGACGAGCGGACGCAGTCGCTTCTCGTGGAAGCGGAGAACGTAGACAGACGTCGGTATGCCGATAGTCGGATCAAAGGATTCGGATCAAAGCCACTAAACCGATTTTGAAGAGCCAACGGTACCAAAACTGTGCACAAAAGCACGAAGACGAGCGAAAAGAAGGGCAAGCTCCTACTCCTTTTGCTTGTCTTCGAGTCTTCGTGCACCCTTTTGTTGTTGTTAGTCATGAACCGACTCACCCATATCGCCACTTTAATTCACTGGAAAGGCAGTCTTTCCAACAATTCAAATCTACTGAAATCTAAAACTTTTTTTCTTTTGCTGGTCAAGATTACTTTTCAATCTGATGCCCATTCTGGTTGTGTAATAGAACCTCTTTATAATAAGATTATCAATTGTTTTCTGGCAAAGTCTTTACAGCGTTGTGTCTTCCCTAATGTACTTACATGCCTGTGTCAGTGCCACAGGCATATTTCACGTTTGCTTCGCTATATCTGCATCTTAAATTAAATCCGTCATTACTGTAGAGGCTACAAGCATCCTTCACTGTATCTATCACTACTATAAAGAGTGCAGCATTATGAAACTTGGGTTTTATGATGTTGCAATTTTGCTCTGAAGTCCCGTAACAAATGTTTAGAATATTTTTATGATATACGAATATGTCTGGATCTAGCACAGGTAACTAAAAAGATAATTAGTTTGAAATCGGTACTTCAGAGCAACACATTTTAGGTCACACTGACATTGAATCATAAACAAAGGTGACAAGTTTTAATGGCCATGCCCAATTAAGTTTTATGCCAATCGGACGTACCAAGTATAGGAATGAAATATCCACAGAAGTCTAAAGATCAGTTTGCAATTGGACCCGTGAGACTTGCAAACCCGTGACAAAGTTGACCAAGAAAAAGGAAAACCAGACACATACGCACCTCGGTGAATGTCAGGTGGGTCTCCTCCAGGAATCTTTCGTGCATCTCCGTCAGCTTATCTGCACACAGCAGAGATGCCAGTGGTTATCATATCTCTGGTTATTCAACATATTTGCTACTACTATATCAGTAGGAAAGTTCAGTGGCTAAAACCCTGGTTTACAATATATCAGGGTCTCAAAAACGCGTGCGCCTCGGGCAGCAATATATGAAATTTTATTATACAGCCGCATATTTTTTGCTACATTAGTATTTTGAACGGGAGTACAGACTGCGACAGAAATAAGACGAACCTGCGATCCCCGGATTTTTCTGTCCTTCTATCACAACTCAAATGCTGCTAGCGGAAATTTTAGTGTGGTGGAATGTGCATTTATCTGTGTAGCACCAACTCGGGTAGTGAAACACAGTGATCGACACTAGCTCGAATAAATAAAATATTGAGAGCCACTGAAAATGTGTTTCTAGAATCTAAGTTGTTAAAAACCAACAGCCCATTCACGCTTTCCAGTCTTCCTCGCTTCCTCCTCTCTCCCTTCTACCCTGTCCACCGTTGCCTATTTCCTCGTCCCCCGTGGTAAGGAAGATATTCTGCCTAGCAGAATCTCCAGTCTGGTCGTCGGCCTTTAAAGAAAAACTAACACGCCCGGTGTTTGAGGAGAATAACATAGAGGACGAAAACAGGACGTGTCGTCCTGTTTTCGTCCTCTATGTTATTCTCCTCAAACACCGTAACTTAACCAGTACGCTCCATTTCCACGACTAACACGCCCCCAATGTTGTTTTTTTTGCCAGGCGATTTAATATGACGCCAAAAGACTACCCAATCAATATTTTGCTATAGTTACATATATTTTTAATAAAGTAAAAAAAAACTCAATCGCTTGAAACCGAAACATGAGCACGCAAAGTTCATGGCTGCAACGTGTGGACGATGTGTACTGAGGAGGAGGGAGAAATGTAGAGGAGGAGAGGTTGCCGGAGATCACGTGGCTACATCCTGACCGCGTTTTCTCGCAGCTTCTCCGGCGTGTGAAGCAGGTGATGACGACAACTCAGTTGCGTCTGCCATTTGTCATGAGATTGCTTCACACTTATATACTCCATTCCAACATTTACATGTCCTCAGCCAGGCACGCGATCTCCTCAGCCCAGCAAGCGCATGTTTGTTGCTTTGCAAAGCGAGCAAATCATGCGCCTTACGCACAAGCACTGAAAATAGAACGGCGAGGAGCCCTTTTCTGGAAAGGTCTATACCCTTTGCTCGATGTTCTGCGCTTGAAGATCGACTGGCCAGTACCACAAACGACAGTTCCGAAGTAGCGGCCCCACGTCCGTCGCAACAATCGCCCGTCATGCGCCGCCATCGTGTCGTCCAGCCAGCGGTATGCCGCCATACTGAGAATGGCGTGTACGTCTACTTCCTGTGATCTGCGCGGCGTTTCATTTCGTCGATGTACTGTATTTACGTGACTGTAAGTTGACTCGACAGTAAATCGTCCCCCACATTACACGCCAGCAAAAAAATAAAATATATACTTTAGGGGCGCATTCCACGGCGAACGTATAAGAATGAAAGGGCGTCTCTTTCGAAAGCACGGCCTCCAGAGCGCCGATGCCTTCTGGCATGTTCTGGCTGTGCATGCACGTACGAGGAGCGCGAGATGCCCAAACGCTATCAAAGCTAGGAAGCTTGCACTGGAGGCAGGACAACTGAAGCTGCTCCCTGTCATTCTTACTCTGGCTGCTACTATACTCCGCTTCACCTTCCGTTCAGACGCAGCCGATGCTACGAGATTATATGACGAATCAGAGGGCGTCAAAAGGGCACCATCATGGTGTTCGTAATGGTTCTGTCTGTGTTTTTCATCGCTGAACCAATCATAAACAGAACAAGCATAGTGATTTGCACTTTTGACGCTGCTTGATTGGTCCCGTTCCCTGCGTAGCATCCGCTGCGTCTGGACGGAAGGTGAAGCAAGTATAGACACTATGATTCGTCCGTACTAATGCTGTCATTCCCGTCGACATCACTGCTACGTTCTCAAAGCATGTCGTCGGCGTCGTTCGACAAAATTTCACACTTCGCAAATGACTGCATGAATTGCATCTTCCGCGCTTGCTTGGTGTTTGCGTCGCACGTCACGGGTGGGGACCGATCGCGCATTTCAGCGACGTACGTTGCAAGCCTGACCGCCTGATTTCGAACTCCGGAAGGCATCCACACCTATCCAGACTTTGGCCCGTGAAAGCCTCTTATAGTTTAGTGTCAAGATCCTGAGCTGTTGCAGACGCCACGGGAGCACCACCCACTCCGATAGGTCGAACTTGCGTCCAGCAACGCAGTTTTTGGTAGCGTTTGGAGGAATAATGGCCGAAACGAGCACCGAAAGCCTAAACTGCCCTGATCAGCATATCAATGTAGAGAAACATAGTTGGCACTCTAGCATGATCTCGACCCTTGATCAAACAATGTGTGACCGTGAATCGTGTGAAAAAAAGCAGCGGGGAGTGAGGCTGGGTGAGGCTGTTTCAGCGGCCATTCCGGAGTAATGCTTACAGTAAGTGCTGCAATCCCTGGGAGTTGGGCGCACCGTGCGCCATTCACCGCCGTACATTAGGGCTGATTTGCAAATTGCTTTCTGTGGTACTTGCTCGCACATATATAAAAAAAGGCTCGAGGTATACCTATGCACTTCTTATGAGTTGTGAATCCGAAAGCATGCATGCCACTCTTCGCTCCCTTCTTTAGTCTGCGGCGTACAGCGCGCTGACCTTGGGCGTGCAATGGTGGAGCCGCTGCCTCGCGGACACGCAGCACCATCGGGTGAGAGATCATGCAAACTGTCGTGTGCCTTGCGGCGCAAAGAAGGAACAGACAGCAATGTAGTTCCCAGTAGAACGAACCCTGTGGTTTATTCCATGCGCCGTATATATTGCCATGCACCGTACAACCGATAAGAGGCGAGCGAACGCGGTGATCAGTGATAGCAACAG
Organism: Ixodes ricinus; assembly: GCA_037355805.1. NCBI lineage: Eukaryota > Metazoa > Arthropoda > Arachnida > Ixodida > Ixodidae > Ixodes > Ixodes ricinus. The sequence goes on along the minus strand of JAZHYW010008530.1, from coordinate 138,775 downwards.
TGTGATAACACAGTCAGGATGACACCACACAAACTGACGCGCAGTGGCCAATGGGAGCCTCGTCGACGCGCGCCAGCCAATGGGACCAAAGTGTAAAAGGTGCCGTTGGCTAGCTTTGTGCATGGTTTCATTAAGGTGCCGTCTTGTATGGTTTCAAAGCTGATGACGTCGGCTCGCTCGATGAGACAGTTATTGCTTTCGTATTAAGAAAAGATTTTGTAAAACGAGCTTACAGAATGGAGCAATGCAACAGGTACAGCCGGATGAACTCGCAACAAGCCGAGGTGTTCTTGATATTGCGATTGTTTCGTTTTTGTCTGCAGTGGAATCCTTTGGTTCGATTATAAGTCAACCCCCCCCCCCCCTTCAGATTTCCATAAACTAAAAAATGGGTCGGCCTACATTCGTGTAAATATGGTACATATTTGCAGCTTTTTGGAAGCCACAAAAATGGGGTTCATATTCTTTTCTATTTTTAATATTGAATGTGTGAGACGACTCATGACGCAGAAAAAATTTTGTACACTTTTAGTTTGACCGTTACATGACCAAGGAAAAGAGAGTGAGCGCGAAAGAAACCGGTCAATCCTTGACCAACTGTTTTCGGCCAAAAAAAAACAAATTTTGTGCCGGAGTTGCGTTCCGGGTAGTTGGGCTCTTATAGGCCATGTTCAAACAAACACCTCGGCAATTATAAATACCCCGTCAGTGTCCTTAAGGGGGACACTTCCTGGGAATGTCAACTTTTGAACCACTCACTCAATCGCATGATATTTGCAAGTGATGTTTGCAGCCATATAGAAGGAGGGCATGCAAAGTTTCAGCCCTGTGAACCAATTTTATGAGGTACTATACCCCCAGAACGAACTAAAGGGGGAGTGGGCGCGGAAGCAGTACCGACAACATGGCTTACGTGCCGCGCTTTGCGCTTTGCAGGCATTCTTGGCTTTTGTTCTGCTGTGGTCCCCGCCTCCGACGCAGACTTCAGCAGGCTTCCTGATACCGCTGCCATCATCGCGGGAGTGCATCAACTGCCAGCGCCCTGACAACGTCTTTTTCAAGAACACCCGTCGTTCAGAGGCTGGAATTTCCCAGCAGCAACGTCATCAACGAGGACATCAGTTCTCGACAGCGACGCCAGCAGCGATAAAAACGGCTGGCAGTGGAACCTTCTCTTCAGTGGGCGCGGAAGCAGTACCGACAACATGGCTTACGTGCCGCGCTTCTGCGCTTTGCAGGCATTCTTGGCTTTTGTTCTGCTGTGGTCCCCGCCTCCGACGCAGACTTCAGCAGGCTTCCTGATACCGCTGCCATCATCGCGGGAGTGCATCAACTGCCAGCGCCCTGACAACGTCTTTTTTCAAGAACACCCGTCGTTCAGAGGCTGGAATTTCCCAGCAGCAACGTCATCAACGAGGACATCAGTTCTCGACAGCGACGCCAGCAGCGATAAAAACGGCTGGCAGTGGAACCTTCTCTTCAGTGGGCGCGGAAGCAGTACCGACAACATGGCTTACGTGCCGCGCTTCTGCGCTTTGCAGGCATTCTTGGCTTTTGTTCTGCTGTGGTCCCCGCCTCCGACGCAGACTTCAGCAGGCTTCCTGATACCGCTGCCATCATCGCGGGAGTGCATCAACTGCCAGCGCCCTGACAACGTCTTTTTTCAAGAACACCCGTCGTTGAGAGGCTGGAATTTCCCAGCAGCAACGTCATCAACGAGGACATCAGTTCTCGACAGCGACGCCAGCAGCGATAAAAACGGCTGGCAGTGGAACCTTCTCTTCAGTGGGCGCGGAAGCAGTACCGACAACATGGCTTACGTGCCGCGCTTCTGCGCTTTGCAGGTGTGTAACCGCCTTTCACTTCACGCTAAAAAAACGACAATCGTTACTTGTTATTGCTTCCGTGCCCACAAGTGCTTTGCGAAATTGCTTACGATTGCTTTTCGACCCTACTTTTGCTACTATGTTCTGGTGATGTTGAGATGAACCCGGGACCTCTTACTCGTTCCGAGGCTCTTTTGGATGTTGAGTGTTTGCCCGATGAGCCCTCTGAACAGATGGCTGTATTATTTAATCTTTTAAAGGATCTTCAAGCGCGGTCGATTCAGTCTGCAAGGAGTCAGACTGAGTTGGCGGCTGACGTAAAAGCTATCAAGGCTGGACAGAAAAGCATTGAGACTAAGATCGGATGTATCCAAAAAAGATTGGACGAATTGGAAGAGAAAACAAATTCGCTTGACCATTTTGGTCAAGATATCGCTAGCGTTCAAGACTCAGTAAAAACCTTAACTGCTCAGCATGACTCGTTGCAAGTGCGCCTTGGCGAACTGGAAGACCGGTCGCGACGCGATAATCTTATTTTTCATGGCATTCCTGACTCACGTGAATCGTGGGAACAATCTGAGACAAAAGTGAAAGACGCTCTAGCAGGAGTAATTGACACCTTCCCTGATAATGCAATCGAGCGAGCTCATCGCTTAGGGCCCTATCTGCCGAATAAGTGTCGCCCTATCATAGTCAAATTCTCTGGCTACAAGATAAGAGACAGGATACTTTCCGCGCGTTCAAAACTGAAAGAAAAAACGTTGCCGTAAGCGAAGATTTCTCGCCCGCCACGCGCTACGCTCGAAAGAAACTTGTCGACTTCGCTAAAAATCAACCCGGGGCACCTCCCTTTCAGCTAAGATATAACAAGCTTTTCTTAAACAAAAAGCAATACATCTACGCTGCCGAAATTGATAACGTGGTTGAACTTATGCCCAAATCAACACAAGACAACCCACAGCCCAGTTCTTCAACACACACAATGACCTAGCGGGACGCGAGGGGCAGTGGACGTTCCTTATCTCATGCATCGATTCTTTTTTGCAATATTCGGAGTGTTATGAGCAAGCGCGATTCTTTAACTTCTGCCATCGATACATGCAATGCTGATTTCATCGTACTAACCGAGACCTGGCTGCATCCGCATTTTCGTGATCATGAAATTTTCCTATCTGCTCGGCATTTCTCGATTTATCGCTGCGACCGCACTACGCGACAAGGTGGTGGTGTTTTGCTAGCCATTTCGAAAAACTTTCCATCTCAGTGTGTTTTTATTCCTTGCGACCTTGAGATTGTTTGGGCTGTCGTTGAAATAAGTAATATGAAAATCATTCTTGGTGTTTGTTATCGACCCCCCACGGTTTCTTCAAATTTTGTAGATGAACTTCATGATGTAATTAATATAGTTTCATCTCGATACCCCACGCTTCCTTTATTTCTGCTTGGTGATTTTAACATTCCGAATATATCATGGAACAGTGAACCGCCCAGTATACACCCCGTCTCCTCTTTAGCCACTGAATTCTTGAACTTGTGCTCTGTATTTTCCTTTACACAGCTTATTAAGCAACCTACAAGGACAACACAGTCTGTCGCGAACACCCTTGATCTTGTTTTAACATCCCAGCCTGATCTTGTCTCCGAGATTAGTTACTTGCCTGGCTTAAGCGATCACTGTTTGCTTACTTTCCAGATTTGCTTGTCGCGACCAAAGAACCTTAAAAAAATTAAAACTATTCGTAACTATACAAAAGCAAATTTTGAAGCAATTAATTATGAACTGTCTATTTTTCTTGATAATTTTTTGAATGGTTTTGATAATCGCACTGTACAAACTAATTGGGACATTTTTGTGGCTAAAGTGAATGATTTAACTAATAAATACATTCCCACTTTCACCATCACATCCAATAATGATGCTCCGTGGTATAGCCGTAACCTCAAACGTTTATCAAACAAAAAGAAGCGCTTATATAAATCAGCTAAACTATCTGGTAATGGGGCCCGCTGGACTGCTTACAAACATGCCTCCGACGAATATGTAGCTGCACTAAAAAATGCTAGGGAAGAATTTCATCAAAGCACTTTGCCATCAATGTTAATAAACGACATTAAAAAATTTTGGCGTGTTATACAACCTAAAGATGATGATACGATCGCTTTAATTGATAGCACTGGAAACGCAGTTCCTTCAAGCCAGTGTGCATTGGTGCTGAATGAAGTGTTTTCATGCAACTTTTCTGTAACTTCAGGTGTCCCCTTACCCGATACTCATGGCTTTGACTATTTTGTCATGTCTCCGATACTCATTGAACCTACTGGTGTAGAGAGCCTCATTAGATCACTTAAACCTTCTTCGTCTCCTGGATGCGATTCAATTAATCCCAAGTTTTTAAAAAGTACAAGTGTCTATTCTTCTATTATACTTTCTAAGATTTTTCAGCAGTCGCTCGACAACGGTTATCTTCCTGGTGAATGGAAGGTCGGGAAGGTGATTCCACTCCATAAATCAGGTAGCAAGTCTTCTCCTTTCAATTACCGACCCATTTCACTAACCAGCATTCCTTGTAAACTTCTTGAGCACATTCTGTTTTCGCATCTCGTTACATTCCTTGAATCAAACTGCTTTTTCACACCTTCACAGCATGGCTTCCGCAAAACTTACTCCTGTGAAACCCAATTGGTATCATTTACGCATAAACTAAACCTCATTCTTGACCATTCTTCATTTGCAGATTGCATTTTTTTAGACTTCTCTAAAGCATTTGACAAGGTATGCCACAAACTTTTATTATATAAACTGCACCAACTTAACCTTGATCACAAACTTCTCGCATGGATTGAATGTTTTCTTCTTAACCGTTCACAGTTTGTTTCAGCTAACAACTCTAACTCGCAGCCAACTGGTGTTCACTCCGGTGTGCCACAGGGTTCTGTTCTTGGTCCTCTCCTTTTCCTTATCTACATAAACGATCTACCTTCTTGCGTTTCTTCTAACATTCTCTTGTTTGCCGATGACTGCGTGGTTTTTCGTGAAATAACTTGTGATGACGATGTAACTAACCTTCAGTCGGACCTTAATGCCATCTCTGAATGGTGCAAAGCATGGTATATGGACCTAAACGTTAATAAATGCAAATATATGCGCGTATCTAGAAAAGCAAATAGTTTTCCCACCTACTTTCTAAATAACCGTCCCCTTGATGCCGTCACTTCTTACAAATATCTTGGTATTCACATTACAGCCGATCTCACCTGGACCGCTCACATCTCGTATGTTACTAACAACGCTAACAGAATGCTTGGGTACATCCGACGTAACTTCTCAAAAGCCCCTTCGTCCTTAAAACTTTTGTTATATAAAACACTAATCCGTACAAAACTTGAATATGCTTCATCTGTTTGGGATCCTTACCAAGAAAACTTAATAGGTTCACTTGAAATGGTTCAAAATAATTCAGTTCGTTTTATCCTATCTAACTATAACAGAACTGCCAGCATAAGCTCAATGAAATCTAGCCTCAACCTACCTACTCTAGCATCTCGCCGTAAATTATTTCGACTATGTCTATTTCACAAGCTCTTTCATCACCCATATCTGCGACACGATTTTATTTTACCTTCCCCGTATATCTCATCCAGGTTGGATCATGCTTTTAAGGTTGGAATTCCACTCTGCAAAACTAACGCTTTTTTCAGTCCTTTTTCCACGCACGTCAGATGAGTGGAATCGCCTTCCCGCACCTACGGCAGCCATCGAAGACCACAATCTTTTCAAGAACGCCTTAGCTAACATTGTATGATTAGGAGCCTTTTATTTGTCTTTACTAATAACTGCATAATGTTGTTCTATTTTATGAATGTAATCCACTCCCCTCTATAATGCCTCAGGCCTTGAGGGTAAATATATAAATAAATAAATAAAAGCATAGCTTTGTGTGGTATCTGATCAATAAATCTATCGTTGAGAAATGGTGTTGATAACTGCATATTTTCCTGGTGGAATGCATACTGCAATACCTGTTGCCAATCACTATATAAAAAAATTTTCAGAAATAAGCATTTTCAAAATAAAAAAATTATAAACTTTTTTTTTTAGCATTTATTAAGTTTTGTAAATTAAAATTTTTCATAATAAAGGAACATGAAAATGCAAAATCTAAGTTCATAGTAACCAGCTCCATAAAATTTTGGTACATAAGCCGCAAATATTAGTTTTTTGACAGTTTCATCTGAAACGATAGTTTTAATAAAGTGAAATTTATGCCAAAAAGTGGAACGGAGAAAAACGTGTTCGAAGTGCTCGAATTTCTACCTTTTCTTTAGCATCGCTGGAATGAAAATAATTTATAACAAAATAACTATGCAGTGTAAACAAATTAAACTTTCTAGAAACACTCTTCAGGTGTTGGTGGATCGAAATGTGGCATTTTACAGCAAAACTCTTTATGGCTTTGCCGGCACGTGCGGCGTGTGGAACACCATTCTCTGCATTCTCCTTGATACTTGGGTAATTTAGCCATAGGTCTATTCAGTAGATTAGTTATCAATAGGCACCATTTTCAAGATCAGTAGACTCTCAGGTAGATAAAAAGGTTTCTCAAAGATTTGCCGCTGTGCAGACCCGCGTCGGCCATGTCTACGCTCGCACCGCCCTCTCCTTGTCGTCGCTCCAAGTGCTTGGGTGCCTAGTTTCCTTTCCTTCTGCTCTCCCAAGGTGGCGGTCCCGTTGCGCGTGTCTAGCTTCCTCCAACTCCTCAAGACGGGTCTGTGTCGTGTGCTAAACAGCTTCGCTGATCATCCACCTTCACAGAGTGGAATGGCTCATAATTTTATATCAAAATAGAAATTTTGCAGAAATTTCTTTTTCTGGGTCTGACTGTCCGCATCCTTGTTAGCAAACAGATCATTTCTGCACTAAAATCCTGGTAAGCATTTACTGATGATAGAGCCGGTTTGAAGATTTTGATCACGGTCACAGGCTCGTTCTACCTTCTAAAGCAACTCTACTGTAGAAGGGTTTTATCTAAAAAAGAGAGGAAATCAAAGGAGGACACGCACCGTAGAGGCAAGTGTCCTTCGTCTGGCCGAGCCGCCACTGTGCGACTGCATCAAGCATGGCATTGAAGTGGAATTCGACGCGATGATCCCTGTCGGAAGCCACCATGTGTCCTTTGGTCGTGTAGAGGTCGCAGTGGTCGCGGATCAGGCGCATCGGACGACCGGTCTGGATACACAGCGTGGTGAGCGGACTGCATCGACGCCGAAAAAAGAAACGTCACCATCCAAGGAAAGTCGCACAACATCAAACTCGCAAAATACTGAACAGAGCTAGCAGAGACGTTATAGCTTTATTGTTTGTACTGTTTGAATCAAATGATGCAGCCAGTGTTCTTGTTTTGCAGTTGAAATATAATTTCATGCAATACTATATGTACCCTGGGAATGTTGCCTTTGTTACAGGAGTAACTTACTTCAAGTGGGGCTGTCACAAATGAACCGCTCAGTGTAACCATTGCCAAGAGCTACTCCTTTCCTCGTTTCTTCAGTTAAATGTACCCTGGCATCTTCGTCACTGCCCCGATTTGCTTGAAAATTTGCTAAATAAAGCAACAAACATTGCTGAAATCGTAAGCCAAATACTGGGCCAAAATACTTTTTTTCGCATAGGTTTTGAATTTACAATTTTGGTCCTCATTGTGTTCTTTAAAGTGAAACTTTACTGGCAACAACGAAAAAGTGACGTCAGTGGAAGGCAGGGGTTTACTCTTTGGCAGTGGCGTCGGGGCGGACCGCCCCGGGTGCAGCGCCTCGGGGGGTGTCGCGGTGGGCCACGAAAGGGGGTGGGGGTGTCGCCGAGGGCCATCGTTTTGGGTGCCGCTGGCCCTAGTGACGCCACTGCTCTTTGGGCTGTAGACTTTGTTCCCAACTGATTACAAGCTGTTTCATGGTGTCAAATAAATGCTTTGGAAGCTCGCTCCAGCACCCGTGCAGCAGCACGAAACAAATGCTCGGCACAATCCATTTTCAGACTGCCCGCTCGACCTGCAAGCCTGCCTCCGCTGTCATCACGCCACTGAAAAGCGCGGGTATATCTGAACATTGGTTTTGACATTGTTTTCACTTGCCGATTTAACAATAACTATTCTGATTTTCGCTAGACTAAATAGCTTACCGGAAAGGGTAAAGGCCGGTGATTTTAACAATATAGTTAGTTAATTTAAGGGGCAGGAATTTTTCCGTAAGGTAAAAAGTCGCCCCTTTGCCATACTCATGTGGCAAAGGCAGTGGTAACACAGAATGTCATGTGTTAGTGTGGGGAAACTATGGTAACATGCGGGGACTGGATGGCACAAAGTGGTCCCGTGTTGTGCGAGGTAAGCGCACGAGCGCTCCGTAGATGTGTTACTTGTGGGTGCCATCCTTGGCGGTCGCAGTGTAAATGTGACTTTCTCGGAGTGTGAGACGCAGTAGACGGAGCGTGCGGAAAATGAAACAATTGGAACGCAGCAGCGCTGAGCCAGCTTGCAACAAAAGAGAACCAAACATTACCAGCAAAGTGAGCGTCTGCTTTTTTTTCTCATGGTATAATACGTCAAAACAACACGGACGAAAATGTGCCGCAAGAGTCCTGCAAAAAACGACATGTCACTAAGTTCCGGGAGTGCGCCACTAGCGTCACATACAAAATTCCCGTCATGTGGTAAGGTGTACGTTGGCCAGACGTGGAGGTGCATCAATGATAGGGTCAGAGAGCATGCGTTGGTGATCAAGTAGTCCTTGTCTGGCCACCTAGCGGTCCACTGTGACCGTTGCAAATGCAGACCCAACTCTGGGAAGTGCAGCCCCATCTTTGGTGAGACCTGTGTCATGGGCCATTACGAAACAAAAACAGCCAGAGAAATACCCGAAGCCTTCCTGATTAAGTCCCACCACAAAAACTCTTATGTAAGCGCTCCCTCTTTGTCCTTGTCCGATAAAGAATTCTACTATCTGAAGAACCAATGACCCTGGTATTTGAAGGGGGGGGGGGGGGCATCTTTGTGTTCTGCCAAGTGTGCCTGATTTTATAATTTTTAAAAGTATGTCATTGAAATAAACCACTCAGTTGATACACACAAACTCATCTCTGTGACATCACGGCGCGGTGGTGGCGCGTCGGTCGCACTTCCGGTCTGGGGGTGTGGGCAGAAGTGTCCATGCCAGACATGTATTCCTGTGTTGTTTTGAAAGGAACCAGACAAAAACCTGCCTTCTCGTCAAAACGCTGCGACTGGGGCCGTACCAAAAGTGTCGAGAAAGGATTGAAGGTCAGTTTTCACGTGCTCGGTTCGTCCGAGAATCTGGATATGTGCCGTGAAAAGGGAAAAGCAGACGCCGTCAGACAACGGTTGCTTGGGCGGGAAGCACCTGGGGTTGAATTCACGGATACTTGTGGTCATCAGATTTATTTGTTTTGTTCTAACATGAACGCCAGAAAACCGCCAAGTTGTGCGGACCACCTGCGGACTACGTTCAGTGCGTCTTCAAGTTCAAACGGCCGCCTGATTGTTCGATCTGTCGTCTGCTCTTTCAAACGTTTCTGCTTGTCGTCTGCTTTCTTAGACGACGCCGGTCCGTAGATCAAATTTTGGCCCGGTACTTGCGCTAAGAAGTAAGTGCAGGCCTCAAAAGACTTAAATTTGAAGGTTGGTAAGCAGGCTCGATGTAAACAGTAGATACAAGGAGATGTTGATCATTGTTACCGGTGACCATCACTGACTTGTTATGCCTAATTCAGTTGGTCCGATTCTGCTTGCGATTTTCAGTCTCGACTTTGACCATCTCAGCTATAATTCACGCTTTCGCAGCCCGAGCGGCGTCGCGACTGAAAATTTTGAGCGAAATCTCATCGTGCGAATCAGGCTTTAGCATACATTCTGCGGCGTCCACGCGGAATGAATCGCCACATGTCACATTATTCAAGCAAAGTTTTGCGGTGTAACGAGCCTCTGTAATTTCGCTGACGCCGCTCAAAATAGTCAGACATCGCCAGGAAGACGTAGAACCAACAATTCGAACGCGAAAAAGGGCAGGGGGACTCACACTGACGCCGAGAACATCGCATTTCAATGGTGTGTTTATGGGCGACGGCGAGCTTCTTGCCCACACCCCTATCGCGCATGCGCGGCGCCGGTGGTGTCCGCTAGGGCGCTCCGGTTTGTTTGTAAACATGAGTTGGTGTATACGCCGTGTCCTGCCCAGTTCTTCCTTCGTTTTCGTCCGTGTTGTTTTGGCGTATTATACCATGATGCAAAACCAACTAGCCTAACTAGCCATCCTTATCCAATTCTTTTCTCTTCTTTTCTTCCACTCTCTCTCCCACTTTTCCTCTGAGAGAAGCCCTGAGTGCACTCGTTTCAAGGAGAAGAGAGCCACTGTATGTCTGAACATGTGATGTTTTTTTCCTTTTTTTTTGTTTTTGAGTTACACGGAGGCACTCGAGGAAGAAGTTCAACTGGCACTGGTGTCCAATCAGGGAGGAGACGAGCGCTGCGTCATGCGTTTGGCTGACAGTCGGCTTGTCGGCTTCCGTTGCTGGCACCTAACCACATATGGTTAGGTGCCAGCCATATAACACATTCTGTGTTAAAAATAAGATGTGGAAAAAAGAAAAACAAAGGAACGACGTGAGCCATGTAAATCCACATTTTTTCATATTCTTTTGTCATTCCTTTAATACCAATATCTCACAATGACTATGACCAATGGCGCTTAAAGCCCGCAGGTGTGCATGGAAAGAGATTCCTGTCTCTATTTTACATTCTCATTATAAAGTTACCGCCCTTAAGAGTTTTTTATTTTTCTTACATCGGAAAATTCAAAATGGGGAAGTGTTTTCTACATGTAGTTGAACTTTTAAAAAGTGGATATTTACTTGTAGAAGTGTTAAACTAGAATGGCATCTTGTGTGTTTGGGTTGCATGATATATTTTTTATGAATGTGTACAGACTGCGTTAATAGATAATATTAACGCTTGTAGATCAATATGTGTGCAAATTATGTTCGTAGATAATATATAGAGTGTATAGAATTTATAGACCTTTAAAAAATAAAAGTGTTTTATTTTGTATATTTTGTGCACATACCGAATTGCCTATTTGTATTGTGCTTCTTTTGAAAGGATCCATAACTAGCCACTGGCTATGGATCCTGATCAATGCACATATTTCCATGTATTGGCCGTTTCTCGAGAAAAAAAAGTTTGAGGACCCAAGCAAGAACAACGAGGTGTAGGGTGTCGCAGCGTGACGGACGCTGACCTGTTGGTGACCCCGGTCACGATGTGGGCTCCCATGCCCAGGCAGACACCGAGGGAGGTGTCGTCGCGCACCCGGCCCCCGATCTGGTGGCTGGCCTCGAGCACCGTCACCCTGACGCCCAGGTTGTGCAGGTGGCGCGCAGCCGCCAGCCCCGCCGGACCGGCCCCCACCACGAGCACGTTCTTCTGCGGGAACGGAAGACGCTCAGGATCCGTTTCGACCAAAAAATTGCCTGCCTCAGACGTTGCGTGAAATGCAACGAAGGTGAGGTAGCACTCGTACTTTTTAAATGAGCAGAACTTTTGATCGGAGCTTAGCGGAGATATTTCCCCACAAAAGTAAGCGCAAGGGGATGACACCATGGGCAAAAACGTTGCCTAGACCCGTTTTTTGATCCAATATTTGTTACATCATCAGGAACTAATAATTTCTGCCCCCAAAAGATGGCGTATGTCAAATCCTTAAAAGTTGACCTTGGGGTGCTTGAGGGCAGTTGCCTTCCCCTTCCCCCCTCCCTTCCCCTTTCCCTTCCCTTTCCCTTCCCTTCCCCTTCCTTCCCCCCCCCGCCCCCCCCCCGTTTTTAAAGCCACTTGTGGTCACAGCGCATGATAATGTGATGTCACATCATGCAGTGAGAACGACAAAAGCAAGAAGGGTCTGTAAAAGAACTTGTTGTTGGGCTAGTTGGTGTTGACTGTATTGAACCATGGTTAAAAGCGCTAAAAAGAGGTACACAAGATGTCTTCTATCTTGTGTACGTCTTTAGCGCTTTTAACCATGGTTCAATACAAGAAGGGTCTGTAGAGGGTTCGAATATAAAGCCACCACTTTAAAAGTGCTACTCTTAGAAACGTCAGGAATGGCCAGTGTCCCAGTACGAACCAGAACTTTGAATGACGGTGCCAAATCGGCCTGTCCCTCTGCTGGGTTAGTCTTGTTTATTGTACGGACCATAAGGTGGGAGGGGAACCATGGACGAACAGGCTGCTTTCAAGCAAGTCGGCATTTGCCCACACCAGGTGTGGGCACCGCAACTGTACAGAAACCAAATTCGCGAGACGTGAATCGTCTACACAAGTGCCACACCAACTTGCACGCCGCACAAGAGAAAAACAAATGCGCGTTTCGTTGGTTACAGAAGCCGAGGGCTTAGTCTAAGCAAAATTTATTGTAAGTAAAAAAAAACAAAAAAACGGACGTCTCATTGGCATTTTATTAAGGCGTTCTAGATGCTATGCATTTAGAACGCCTCTGCACCCTCCGCCCGAAATCACCGCAATCTGTCGCACACGCATATAGTGCAACGAACACGTTGTTCGTGAACTGACGCTTAAACTGACGGTCGACCACTCTGTAATGGCAACTGGCTTCCTGTCGCCTGGCACTCTTGTTTTGCAGTCGTGCCCATCGCTTCTCCCTTTTGACCTTGCTGCGCCAGGCGTTGTCGCTACTGCGCCATTTTGGTGGTGCACAAAGCCCGCAAGTAAGAGCGTTCATATATGTGTTGTCCACTTTGCTGTCGTCGAGCGTGCACTGAGGAATATCCCAACTCCGACAGTAGTCGTCAGTCGCATGCCCTGAGCTGCATGCTCTATCGAGGCTACATTCACGGAAACTAAAGCGCTAAGGCTGGCCCTATAAGTGCCACGCTTTAAGGGGAAACCCTGGTCTTGAAAACTCTTTGGTCATTTCTGATCTATTTTATGTCTAAATGTTCACCTCTGCTTTAAGTTTTTATACGAAGCACAATCATAAGCTCATTGTTTTCCTATCTATTACAGTTTTCAAGAAAACCTCAACTTTATCACAAATATTTCTGCCCAACTGTATGTTGGCATGACTTACAAGCAGCAGAAAGTGAAACAAAACCATTCTTATAATCTTAGCATCTTCTAATAAAAATTTATTACAAGTTGAAAATTTTTTTTAAAGATAACCGGAAACTAGTTTTTAAATTTATTTGCAAATTAAAATATTGTAGCTAACATTTTGCAAAAATATTAGTCTCGTCGCACTCTCCGATTTACTATGAGGTATAAAACCTCGAAGAAAGTATTCAGATTCAAAGTTTAGATCAAAAGATACCGTAGGCAAAACTTTCTGTCACTGACAAAAAAAAAGAATTCTCAGAAAAGAGGGAAAGCTTTTCAAAACATGCTTGCAAACAGCCTGGATATGAAACTTTGAATCAACGTAACTATAGCCGGTGACAGGTCAAGAACGAAGTGGAAGCACCTCCTACCTCTTTCCACTATAGCAGAGCGAACGGTGGAGAGAAGGCGACCTCCTCTCCACCATTGGCTCCGCTGAAGGGGAAAGGGGTGGGAGGAGCTTCCACTTCGTTCTTGACCTGTCACCGGCTATACATAAATTTGCACTTCCCGAGTGCAGTACTTACAATGTATGTTGTTTGTAACTTCTCAATAAAAAAAAAAATAGTTTTTTTTTTTTTCTTTTTTTTGGGGGGGGGGGGGTAGGGTGTTTTGCTTTGAAGAACCTTCATCCAGTGGACTCGGCCGTGGCCTCACCTGAAGACACGCTGGGGGCAGGAGACAGCCTCCGGGGGCACCAGCGCGCCGTGGTTGATGAGGCCCCTAGCCGTGAAGAAGCGCAAGATGCGCCTGGCTTCCACAATGCACCGGATGCGTGCCAGGCCCCGGCAGATCAGGTGACGGGACACCATCTCCAGGGAGAGCCAGCGGGAAGGGTCCAGCGCCCAGAGCGAGAGGATCACGTTACGCACCCCCAGGTACATCACCTGCGTGGCGGGAGACCGTGAGGGGCAGAATCCAGAAAGCTTTCAGATGTCCGAGCGGAAGAGACCCAGACAAGACCAAAAGGAGGACGGGCAGCAGCATAAAGCTTCCATAGCCTAGTAAGGCTCCAAGGAAGCCTGGACAACTAAGAAGATCAAAGGAAACAACCGGGAAAAGATTGGCCTGAATTGGTCTGGAAGGGCTGGAAAAGACCGAGGAGTCCAACAAGAGTCAAAAAAAGCTTTCAAGACAAACAAACAGGCGTGAAGGAAACACCTGACACAGACAAAAGCTTCAACAAGCTTGATGGGGCCTGGGTAGTCCCAAATAAATCTGGAGAGACCTAAAGTGTGTAGACAGGCCTGAAAAGGATGGAGGGAGCTAGAGGAAATCCAGACAAGCCTGCTGGACAAACATTCACTCAGACCAGCGGTTCTCAAATGGGGGTCCGCAAAGCCCTGCCCCATCAGCAAAGCCCGGCAAAAAAAGTTGTCTTTTTTCAGATTGAAAAGAAATGTTTCAGTTTTCGGGCGAGTTTGTGTGTATGTCAATAAGATAACTCCGCTTAACACCAGCCCTCAGTTATATCCGTTTATTAAATCAGTATGTTTAACCTGTACCTTTCCCCTCCCTTCACCACAAATGGGGTCCTCCATCATCTCCGCCGATCCAAAAGGGGTCCACGAAACATTGATGATTGAGAACCACGTACTTAGACCATTGGCTCTCTAAAGGTGCATTCACACCGGCGAGGTAAGCAGTCGCGCAATGCGACTAGATCACATCGCAAAAGTATTAGATGGTCACACTGGCGTGCGTGATGAACGAGTCTAACGCCTTCGTACGCGAGTCATTTCTCAAAAACTCTCGCTCTGAACGCCGTTGATTGGCTCAGCTGCTCCGCGACTAGATCGCATCGCAAAAGTCGAATCAGCAAACGACTGCTCACATAGCGTGAGAGTTCGCAATGAAAGTTATCACACGACTAGATCGCATCGCCGGTGTGAACGCGTACTTAACTCGAGTGTTTCAGGATACTTTCTGGACACATTTTGTGGGAACAATCAGGTAACTTTACACTGACCCTTTTCATGACTACGTGATGTAAACTTCACTCAGAGAGGACACAGACGATATACGAAGCCTCAGAATCTACGAGGGTTCTCAAAGATCAGAAAAGAGCAATTCTGCCACATTTCAGGGTTCACTAGTGCGAAAACGACCGACACCCCGCTGTCGCTTTGGGGCACGTCACCATGGTTTGCAGTTGCAATTGGACTGGCTTCTCGTGGCCAAGTCCGTCAAGGTAAGTGCCTAGTCCGCGCGTACGCACAAACACGTCACCTGCTCTCGGGCGTACTCTGGGAAGGCGTCCATCTCGTAGGTCTCCATGATGTCTGGATGGAAGCAGAGGGCCTTGCCCTGTTCCCCGGGCCGGTAGAAGGGCTGTAGCAGACGAGACAGCTGGTCTGAAAGACACCCAACGGCACCCACCAGGGCTTCAGATGCGTGCAGTGCGACACTGTAGGCGTGAACGCGACATCAGCGAAGTTCCAGATTTTAACACACAAGGCGTAACGACAAACACCACATAGTGCAGCGTGCATGACCAGAACACTTAACCTAAATGTTTGACGCTTGGGCATTCTAGGTTGAGATATAGAGGGTAGCAGATAAGGAGCCAAGCATGGCCTTGCCGA
Source organism: Ixodes ricinus (assembly GCA_037355805.1). NCBI lineage: Eukaryota > Metazoa > Arthropoda > Arachnida > Ixodida > Ixodidae > Ixodes > Ixodes ricinus. The sequence goes on along the minus strand of JAZHYW010008530.1, from coordinate 123,190 downwards.
GTCAGTCTTTCGAGTGTACGATGCTCAAACATTCTAGGCGGAATGTTCGAGATACTAAGCGTAGCAGAAATGACCCAGCGTCGCCTTGCCGACTCTCTCGGAGAATCTCCCATTAGCCAGCTGCCTTGCCGACACCTCGCCGCTGCTCTCTCGATGCTCGTTCTTTCTTTTGCTTCTGGCACAAGTTCGCCGATTGAACCTTTATTTAAAGTTTTACGCTGGTCGATCCTTTTTCATCTGTGACAATATTATTATTGAAGGTTGGTGCCCCGGGTGTGCATACTGCACCCTATCAATATTCGCAACTCCAATTCGCTATAGGTGGCGCCACTCGTTTTTCAAAATGGCGGTTATAGTGAGGGTCGGGAATGCATGGCAGTATACTAGTTGCTGAGCCTGTCTAGTGTGCTGGCTTCACTGAGCGGCACAAATTATTTCTGCTTCTACGAAGAAGCGAGGCTGTTATGAGCTCGGGTCACCTCTTCATCCTGAAAGCAAAAACGACGCCTGGCGTAATATTTACGCCAGGGGACACGTTTTAATTCTGGAACGAAACCAAAACTAACCACTATATTGAATTTTAATTTCTCGGTATAGGCAATAATTTCAGATTCTTTCAAGACACAAGATCTGTCTCAGCGTAATTATTGAGCTAAAGTTGTTTGCGGAAGCTTTATTTTGAGACAAACGTTTCCGATCCAGGCACTTCAAAATAGTTTGGAGAGTTCAGTGTCCTTTAAAGACAGGGTCTTTCATACACCTTAGAGGTAACATAAAATACTGTATCTGTTGAAAAAATCAGTGCTGATATTTCTGTGTTCTTGCTGCTTTTTCTCGCTCAGATATTGTCATGTGAACTAATGAACTGCGGGCCTTTTAATGGGTTTTGGGTATTTAGATGATTAATGGCTTTGACATCATTCCCAGCATAAGAATAACAAAATCAATCCAAATTTTACAAAATATCGCCACGGGTGACGAGTTTAGAATATGTTCACAAAACGTATACCATGAAATATCGCGGGAGCGCCCATACCAACTTCATTGAAAACTGGGTTAATCTACACATGGGCACTTGTCTGGACAAATCAGGCGCTTAGCATATATTTTGAGGAATTCCCAAGCTATGGGAAATGTTAATAGAGGGCGCTTGATTGAAGACGGCACTTCCTGTGCATTTTACGGTAAATTAAGAAACGCTGTTCTCACTACAAAATCATTTAGACATCCCCTAGGTCCCCCACCAAAATATTTGTTTCTCCTTATATTGACATCTCTATCTTAGAGCTTTAGAGCTTCGGAGTTCGGACTGGAAAGTGATAGAAAGTTGCGGTCAAACAAATATCATCTTGCTGTAGGCAATGTCACGGTTGAACACGCATATTCCAAAAACAAATGTGCAGTCGGCTGCAGTTTCTATGACCTTTGAAGTGATGTGGAGAGCAAAAAAACTTCTCGGAGTTCAACATCAGCTATCAGTAGGGTGACCAGACGTCCTGTTTTGGCCGGGACAGTCCCGTTTTGAGGTCCGCTTCTGCCGTCCCGTCTTTTTGTCCCAATAAAGAATCATGTCCCGTTTTCGCAGAGTGTGCATGTTTCGAAATCGGCACCAAGCGAGTTGAAGCAAACCGAAACTATGCGTTCTCGTTACAAGTATATTTTACAAAAATAACCGTAGGTACTTTAAAATATGAGTTAAAAGGGGGTGCAACGATTTCCGGACTTCGGTCAAAGATTTGTGGAAGTTGCCCTCTGACACTTCTGAAGTAAAGAACAGAAAACCGATTTCGCCTGCGTGTCCTAGTTGTTGCGTAAAAAAAAGATAAATATTGGCATTTCGGGCACCCCTCAACTCACTCCCAGTCTTCAGGGTCACACCTGGTCGCACTCCGAGTGACGTCATTCGGAGTGCCGTGTAGGTTCCCGTGTGCTATCTCGGAGGACGCTTCCTCTCCCTCTCTCTGCTCACATTAGCGGGCGTTATGCTGCAGCTTAGAGCCGAGCGAGGTCACGTAATCTTCTCGCCGTAGTTCCTTCGGCTGCCACTTGGGGCTGCAGGTGGGGGAAAAAGCTCGACTTTTGCTTTGCGATTATGCAGCGGAATCGCAACATTTTTAATGAAGGAGGTGTTTTCTCTATCCTCCGGGACACGATAAACAACGTAAAAATTACGAGATGCAAATTCTTTTAATCATAAAATCGTTGCACCGCCCCTTTAAGCTATACGCACGAGCCCGTGCACCTCAACCGGAAATGGTTACGAGTTTCAGTTTGCAATAAAGAAAAAAAGTAGCGTAACTTAGGAAAGGTGCCTGCTTCATATGCAGCGGACCCAGGTTCAAGCAGAGAGTGTGTTTTTTTCTCAAAATTTTTTTGGTTAAGCGTTTTTTTTTGTTTTTTTTTGTCATGCATTTGGCGATATTTTTTATTCTTTTTTACAATCAACACTAAAAAATAAAAAAAAGATGAATGTTGTTGACGAAATTTCGCTGAACTAAATGGTATGGGACTTCCTTTCCGGACGCTTGGGTTAGCTTGGGTTGCCGGCTGGACGCAGTGAAGAGGCGTGTACGGTGGGGCCAAGTGGGTTAACAGCTTTGTAATGAGCAGCCGCATACTGTCCCCGAGAAGCGGCGTGAACGTAGGCGGGGGTTATTTACCGTGAGAGAAAAATGTAGTGCAATACGGTGACGTTTTGAAATAACAGCAGTTATTTCATTAAATTTTTCTCCCAATCTCAATCTTTAGTACAATTCCCCCCCCCCCAGCGCCGCTGGGATGTTTCGTTTTCTACCTTGAGGAATATGGTCACCCTAGCTATCAGACCGCATGTAACGTTTGCTTGGTTGTGCCCAACATTACAAAACGTGGCGACATTGCTTTTCATGATTTATTTACATGTTTTATATAAACAAAGGAGCTGAATGTCATGTCATAAAATTTGGAGTTGACTGGAAAATCTGTGAATCTCATACAACCGTGCCAGAACCTTTGTTCGTACGCACCGATCAACAAACTTCAGGGAGGCAATGCTTGCATTCACAACCTTTTAATTAAAGGGCAACTACGCTTCATTCTTGTTTTTGAAAAAAACAATGCAGTCCTCTTCAGTATCATCTCGGACGACTACACATGAAATATTACGACATAGTTCTATCTAAATGTTTCTTAAATGGTCCGGCAAACTTTGCAATCCTCGCCAAGTAGCCGAAATCGGCTGACTCGAGCGGGGCGGGTGAGGCGCAGTCAATGCAGCGCTGTCAACAGCGCAGTCAATGCTACGGCATGGGCATAGCCAACATTGAGCTAAATGTCATCACCATTGCCCCCCTTTTTGCTTGTTTTTACCTCTCCGGGCAAGTGTAACGGAGTGACATCAGCAATGTTTCCTCTCAACACTCAGTGGTGTCAGCGTGATTGGCGTAACGCGCCCTGCGCAGCGCGCTTCTTGGGAGCTGTCCGGCCGCCCCGCCGTGGTCCCGCCATCTCCCGCGTCACAACCACCGTCGTCGTCTCGCCGTTTGTGATAATTGTCTCTTGGAGTTTTGTCCCCATTACGGATGCTACATGCACAGACTTATGCCGCAGTTGTGCAGACATCGCCGAACGTCGTAGACACCAAAACATGGTGAAGAGTGCGGTGCAAACGACACTTGCGCCTGGCACACGCCTGCCCCAATCCCGCCCATCGTTGCGTAGAGGATCACGTGACATGTCGCACCACGTGATAGCCATGTTCTTGGCAGCCCGAGGCCAATGTTGCCAAGCAGAGTCGAAGTTTCGGTTTCGATTTCTGCTGGTGTGTAAAATTAGATTTAAAAATATATATCCCATTTTTCGCAAAGCAAATGACGTAGTGTCTTTTACTATGGCTTTTAGAGGGCGAAGCTCCTTAGGGGCTAGCCATGTCCGTATGTTCGTCCAGTGTCGGAGCGTCCGGCGTCCGGTGCTCGTGCTCTTGCTCGTGAGCTCACAAGCACGTGCTCGTGTAAAAGCAAAAAAAAAAAAAAAAGATGAAAAAAAAAATAATAAAAAAACGGGGGAAAAAAAATTTGTTTGCGCAGGTGACAGTATTTAAACCTGTGCGGGGAGACCCAATGGATTTCTAATCCATCGCCTTAAGGGGGAACACTGGCTAGAGGTCGAACTTCTGAACTACTCAAGTGATCGGAATGAAATTTGCAGGGGAGATTTAGCTTCAGATGTAGGTGCAGGGGCGGATTTAGAGGGGGGGTTCGGATGTCCTGACCCCCCTCTTGATTTCTCCATGCGTAAAATTTAGGGCGTGAAACGAGGGAGAGGGGGAGGGGGTTCATAAACAAATGGTACGCTGACCAACAGCTGACCCCCCCTCTGGGAAATTCCTGCATCCGCCCCTGTGTAGGTGTACTGTGCAAACTTTCAGCTCTCTAGGACAAATTTACATACCTGCATAAGATGATGTGTCACTCTTCATTAATTAATCTATGATATGCAAATGAAGCTATTAAGCACCGTTTTGACTGTTTGAATATAACATGGGGAATATGGGACTTCGGACTATCTAATTTTAATAACTTAAATGTAAATATTTCGGGAAGAGTTACTACCTCAAAATATAAGATGCATATCTGTCCTATGTCAATTTTTAAAAACTTAGATTTTTATCACTGAGGACTTCAACTTAAAACAAAAAAAAAAAGTAGATAGCCCGATTCCCCAGTAAATTTCATTTCAGAAACATGTTGATTGTGGTATCAGAATACTTCCACCTTCGAACGAAAGATTCCTTCAGATGAAATTTGCAGCAAAAGTGGAACTAAGAAAAATGCCTTCGAACATTGAACTCCTTTACTTTGTTACTGGCTCACAATGTGTTGAAAATATTTTATATCAATGTTAATATTTGGCGTATGGTTATCAAACTTGGTGTAAGGGAGGTAGTTTCTAACACTAAAAACAACAAAATTGAAAAAATGAACTTAAAAAAAAATAAATTAATATTTAGGTTTATGTTTTTAACTTCTCGGCCACGACTGCGGGATGAGTAGGGGCTCTGAGATGTGGTAGTAACTCAAGAGCTGGGGATGTCATGGATGATACGTTGCATGTAGCTGCTCAACGTCTATGCTAGGGAGAGGGCGCTGCGGTCAAATGCGTATATAATCGCGTTAAACTTTGCATGCATTGGCTCAACGTCTATAGACCGTTTTATCGTGGGTAGCGCCATTTTTGAGAGCGAGAGAGAAGAGGAAAGGGCTACCGGCGCTTTCCTCCTTTCTGGCTGTGTAGAAAGAGTGAAAGTCCCGGATGAGAGGCTTGGCCGGTGTTGGGTGTCTGCCGTGCCCCAACTTCGTTCGCGCTTTCTTTTCTGTTTTAAACTCGCAAACTTAATTAGAGCCGTGGTCTTTGATGGTGAGAGTTCCCCGGTCATCAGGACACCATTGCTCGGTGATGGGGTGCACGAATAAGGACAGAAAGCGCCGAATACTGTCCGAGGACCTATGTAGCTTGCATGGAATCCGGCAAGGCAAGTGCGGCTGCAATGTTTCTAAAGCTCCATCGCAATTTCCGTGTGACTGGAAATGATGAACCATTCATCAAGTTTTGCTTGCAATGGGCCTGTTTCAACGCTAGCCGTTTAGTAGTAATCAACAAGCGATACCTGAAACGGAACCTCGATTAACTTTTGTAAACACCAGTAGCTGCTACAAATCGTTTTGCCGCGCTGCTTTTATCTTGCGTGTCCGTATTCCTATATTTCCTTGTGGATGAACGACGAGGCGTTCTAGATGTACCCATATCCCGAACCGCCGAAAGCCTCAAGTGCAGCCACGAGGTGTTGCACTGTTTGCCCAGTGCAATGACACTGATTACCAACCTCCAATTTCTATCGCTGTATTCACGTTTAGCTGCCCCGCTGTTCTCCCCGTCGCCGCGCTGGCGGATGCCATGACTCGAACAAAGAGAACGTGCCCACTGGGCTCGAAAACGCAGATCACAACACGCAGGAGACGTACCCTGCAGCGACTATCCAAGCGCTTCAAAGCGCTCAATCAGCTGAGACAACCCGCCAGCTGGCAGCTCCAAGGGAGCGCTTTTGCCGGCTCTCTGGTACTGCGCAGGAGATCGCGATTCAGGAAAACCGATAGAACAACCTTTCCAACAATTTATTACCTCACCCGGTGGCGGAAATGAGCCTTCAACTAAGTGTTGTAGATGATAAAGTTGAGTCGAGTCACCACTGCAAATTATTGATTTTAAGATAAATTCAGTTACAATATTTTACAAGCTGAAACAGCAATTATCAGAAAACGCACGCACCTTGCGGCGTACCTCATGTTCATCGGCGGTACAGCCGTGCGCGCTTTATTCACAAAATTTCGGCACAGTCGAGAGGATGGCGTTGAGAAACGCTTTTCGTTTACGGCATCCACTGCCGCCGAGACCCGGGTCTGTGAAGCGTGGACCTTAAAGACATTACGCTCCCTTGCCGGATTCCGTGCAAGCGTAGGTCCTCGGACAGTATTCGCGCTTTCTGTCGTTATTCGTACCTACGACCGAGCAATGGTGTCCGATGACCGGGGAACTGTTGCCATCGACGTAGCCTATGTTAGAGTTTATACAGAAAGAAACGCGAACGGTTGGCACACAGACACCCAACACCGGCCAAGCCTCTCATCCGGGACTTTCCTCTTTCTACACAATCAGAAAGGAGAAGCGCGGTAACCTTCCCCTTTTCTCTCTCGCCCTCTTTCGTAAGTCTATAGACAGAGGGCTCTGCGGTCAAATGCTCAAATGCGTATATAACCACGTTCCATACCACACATTCTCTTTCTGACATGGATGAAAACAAACGAAAGGCTCCGGCATGCTGCGGCTTAGCGTCTACGCAGACAAGCACCACCAGAGCTTCGCCCCAATCAACGTCATTCACCACGTCGAGATGCAGTCAATTTTTTAATGCGAAATCACTCATTATCCTAAAAACTTTGGAATTGAGCGGAGTTTCCCTTTAACATCTCAAATGTTTCATAGTTAACCTGCTCGTTATACACGAAACCAAAAAGAAAATCTAAACAGCAAACTAGCGAACCCGGCTAAAAGAAGGGCGGGGAGCCAGATGCAAACTGACACTGCAGCCATACGAAGACGTGCTATCACAATATGGAGGTACAAAAAAGCGTGCCAAATTTCTTAGTGTTACATAATGTATGCGCTCACATTTGTTACGTGCAGGGAAGACAGAAGGATATCCAGGTCGCCTTCGTTACTGATACAAAAGTTTTTATGTGAGACGCGTGCCAAAACGACGAGCGAGAGCTCAGAACATTGCCGCCGGGCACGTTCACTTCTTGAAAGATCAGCTGTCTGAGCCAGTCCCACACATATGCCGAATGAGACATTTTCACTGCCAATTAACACTCAGACCTCTTAGGCATGCAACACATTACTCCGTCAACACAACACCGCCAAAACCATCAGAAACTTAACAATGAAACCCCGAAACGACCACTGCTGACAATTGCATTGATGGGGGACGTCGAAATAATAAAGCCACTATTTTGACATTTTATGGAAGCGACGTCAGAGACGTCAAAATAATATATTATATATTTTGACGGTAGAGATTGAAACCGTCACTGCCAGAAATTTTTCAGGACAAACCGGAAATCGCCTTTTTATACGAATTCTGTCTTGCTTTGTACATAAACAAGAGTGACTTCATCGCCAGCTTCAAGGAACTGCAATCCATGGCAGCCAATCAAAGCGGTATCGAAACATACCAATTATTTGCGTGCATTCTGCAGCTTGCAAGACCTGAAGCACCAGCAGCATATGGCAAATTACGGCATAAACGATGCAGAGTGTTGTTATGTAGAAGAATTACCGACAAGCACAGTAACGTGAATGCAGTTAGTGTGCAAGTAAGCCCGATGTAAACTTACACTAACTCAAGACTGGGGCACGAAAAAAGAAAATCTAAAGTACTAAAAAGAAAGAAACATTGTCTGTTCTACCCTTTTTTCTTCTTTTCTTACCATATTAGATTTCTTTTCTCCGGGCTCCAAGCTCAAGTTATTGTCATACACGGTAATGTGTTTTGCTGCATAAAAAAAGATAATCTAATCTCCGTCCAAATGCACACAATACTTTTTACACTAAACCTCAGTTCACTTCATTGACGTTCTCCTTGGAAGACATGAACTGCGTGAAGAACAAGGTATTTGGTGCTCGTTCTAGGTCCACACTCGACCATGAAACCACGCAGAGAAGCTCGGGAGCTTGGTCGAAATTCACTCTCTACTTTGTAACTCTGTTCATAGATACACCTGGCAACTCAATTTTGCCAGATGTATCTATAAACAGGAACATCCATCCCACATACTGTAAGCATTATATGCCAATGATAAGACACAAACAGATCAGTGGGAAAAGATTGAAGATGAAAAATACCTGGTTTAATGCCGCAGTCATCACCATTCGTCTCGCGCGTCCGTTTCTCAGTCTTGCTGCCATTTTCTCTGGAGCTACACTGCGCGGAGACAATTGATTCATCTCATAAATTGTTGAAAAAAAACAATAAACAATAAGGAGCGACATCAATCAATCTTGACTAGTAAGTTCCACTGTTCTACTGCATCAGATGACCATTCATTCACATATGCTATGACTAGGGCTCCGTGTTTTCGGAGTTTATTTTTCGTCAAATTCGGAGGGTGTTTTTCGGAGTTTATTTTTTGCCGAAGATTCGGAGTTTATCGGAGTTTATATTTGTTTGATTCCCAATTCTCCGAAATTCGGAGTTTAATTTCGCAGTGTTTCCTATTGAAAATAAATATGTAAATAATAACCGGATGTAAACGTATGCCAGATAAAAAATAAAACGCGCTTGTATCGATTAAAATTTCTTCAGTTGAATTTGACGTTCGTGCCATTGCCATTGGCAATATTAATTTGTCCCACGACAAAAGTCGCACACAAGTGTTGCTTCGATAAACGTCGATACCTTAAAATCAATAAACTCCCGGGGGCAGTCGCTACGAAGCTCGTAGTCATCCCATCCTATTCCATCAATCTAGCCCGCGGCCGCGCGAGGTGGAGTGGTTAAGGATGTAATAGAGAGTTTCAACTGTCCCTTTTCTCTATTTAATACAATCTCTATGGTCCATAGCTTTCACTGTTACAAAAACATACCTTCTCCTTTCTCTAAATCACAAATCGCATGGCTCAAACTGGAAACCAAAAGAGTGGCTTTTGTCGTGACCCGAATGTACAATGACCTGTTGCCCTGAATCAACCTCGACGAGACAAGCGGCAAGACCCCTTTTGACAACGGTCTGAGATTTGAAAGATAATTATGGTGCCATTTTCCCAGGACCATTGACTCCGTGCTAATCAAATTGTAAAAAAAAAAAAAATATTTACTTTTATTTTTTTTTGCGGGGGGGGGGGTGGCATTGGCACATAAACATTCGGAGTTTATCGGATAAATCCGAATTGACCAAAATTTTACCGGCGGGTGTTTTTCGGAGTTTTTCGGATTTATCCGAAAACACGGAGCCCTAGCTATATATAAAGTGAAAATGCTCGATTGTGGCTCCAACTGAGCAATGTAACACCATAAGTAATATTTTCATAATCAATTATATTTCCACCTCGGAGAGAGTCGCAAAAGTGTTAAAAAGCTAAAAACCAGTGGCGTAGCTAGGCCATCTGGCACACGGAGCCCTTATGTCTTTTGTACCCCCCTCCCCCCTTCACTTCCCAAGAACGCAACCAACCACTAAGACGGAAAGTGGTGGGGGGGGGAGGGGGTGCCAGGTGCTGCCAGAGGTGCCACCCCCTAAGCGACCTGGTACCCAAGGCCCCCCTCCCCCCGGTTGCTACGCCACTGGCTAAAACAATTCCTCGGATAAACAAATCAACACACAATGTCAACGACAGAAACAAACATATCTGCACATTCTAGTTTCCTTTGTCCATGAATGTGCATATGTAGCAAAATGTCGGTACTCTCACTGTCTACTATGGAGGAAAGTTCTTCCAGTAAAGCATGTTTCAGATCAATGCGGAGCACAAGTTTGTCTGCGTCTTTTGCAGTGGTTGTGGTGACGTTAGGACGCCTCAAAGCAAGCTGTCTTGAGGTCTATCCACTATCCTTCAATCAGTGCCAATCAGAGCTTGGCATTCTGCTATCACCACAACCCTCGCCAAAGAAGCAGACAAGCTTGTGCTCCACATAAGAGTAATGACAGTCCCTCCAGCGATACAACAGACGAGCCGTAACACCAAGCAAAGGGTAAAGCGACAATGCAACCAACTCGAAACCGAGGAAAAACACTACAGCTTCGAGACGGCAATCAAAAGGTTGCTGTCCTTATGCCACAGTTCCAAACGCACCATCTGCACTGATGAACGACGGACTGATCCCAACTCCATCGGCGTAATAGTCTGTCAGGAACTGCTGGGCAGGCGAGTAGATGAGAACGGCGGCTGGGTCAAGGTACAGATCCACAGCGGTTGCATGGCGGCCGAGGCGTCCTGGCATAACGAGAACGATTCGACGTTTGGTACCGAGGGTGACGAGAGGGGTAGGACACAATGCATGGCGTAAGAGTGTGTCTCAGATAACCAAGGAAAGAAAAGATATCTCTGTTACATCCTACGTATTGTGGCAAGGGCTTCGTCTAGTGCTGGAAGGAGGAAGGCATAGCTCAGTCACCAGCTTTTATGCTTCATTTCCCCCGCGTTGAAAACGACCGAGGCACAACTTACGGGATCTTCAGGTATGTCGCAGTCCTCGATTTTGGATTCCTGTGTGACGAAATAAGAAAACAAAAAAGTCAGATATGTGATGACAATATGTGGAGTGGCTACAACATGCACCGCCTAAAGTATGACTTCTGGATGTCTATTGGTTAAAAATAAATGCTGGCACATAATAAGCACCCCCTCCCTTCCCCCACCCCACAATCTCTAATCCAAATTATTACCTAACCAGATTTGAAACATACAGCAGAACAAATTGTTGACCACATCCGTGACCAAAAAGAGGACTTTGGTCAACGTCTTAGCACATCGCGTGGAACAAGTTTATTCAACTTGATAAAAGCATAGATGCCCACGTTGTACAGGCATTAATTGACATTCACAACGCCTCTCAGCAATATTTTGTGCACCTTGCACTTGAAAAGAAGGTAAACGCCAGCTGGGGACAGGAAACTCACAGAGTCGTCGTAGGTAGGTATGTCGCTGCACGTGAAGGTCTCGACGACCTCTGGCGTGAGCTCGTCGCCCTTTGGGAGGCGCCTCCACTTGTGGCAGCGCAGTGCACTGCGCCCAGAAGGGCAAGATCTGGTCCCCCATGAAGTAGCGCAGGGAAGCCTCCACCCGGGCATTGCGCCCCCAGTGTTGCCGCCACCGCACGTACTCCTGATAGCCAGGCTTAGTGCTGCAATGTACATTGATGCGGAACAGCTACACCACGAGGCGCTAAGACAAGAATTTATAAAGAGACGGCGGTATTTTTTTACCCACGATCCCCCTCAACATTGCAGCTGGTGTAAACGTTACGAGCTTCCAATAACCATGCTCCACTGCAAAGTAAAGCAGTACCAAGCTTGTAATGATCGTGTGGCGTCTGTACCACTTTTCTTCTCACGATGGACTGCAGCGGAGGCTACGAGCCACCTCGGCCAATCTAGTGATGCGAATTTGTCACGTGATTATGCTAACTGTGTGTCGATATGTCCCTCCCGAAGGCCACATGACACTTGCATGGCATTGAATTGGCTTCAACGGACTGTGGCATCCATTGCTGTCCATCGTAAAGCAAAATACAAGCAGAACGCAGCGTTTCAAAAAAAAAAAAAGTCTGATTTTACTTTAGAAGTTTTTTTTACAGTATGGCGAACATTTCAGTAAAGCAAATATGAATGACGGAAAGTGTGCGACACCGGTTCACGGATCCAAGATTATGTAGATAATAACGATACTGATGCAGTAAAAATATAAGTTTTGGTAAAACTGACTGTACACGGAGGTTCTGTGCATAACTAAGAACTGTTCAGTACAATCATATTCACTTTACAGGACAGGAAAGTATTAACCATGTCAACGGCCCTAAACAGAATGATGTTGAAGCCAAGTTACGGCGGCCCTGATTATGAGAACATGTGAAAGATTGGCAAAAGGAACAACTTACGTGCGGTAGTAGTAGTCGAAGCACTCGTTGCAAAAGTGCTCTTCGGAAGATATATGGTTCCACCTTGACGTGTAGCCATCTCCGCAACATCTGAAACAATCCCAACAACGGAGGCCGCTTAACTTACTTTTTACTCGCTATGAACGATTTGGGACCCCCAAAACACGGGTACAACATGAGTGCTCACTGCCGTCTATGGGGTGAAAAAGCAGATATTCCCTCATTTACACGAAGCTAGTCCTTCCCGTAGAACAAAAAGGGAATAGCTTAATTTTGAGACATCTGAACTGATATATTTTGTATAAACGCTGACTGGATTTAAGTTTTGTCAACAAAGTGGTCAACAGGATAATGACAAACAAAAATTTATTCATTTGTTAGAGTGTTTGCTTTGTCTGTTGAAGCTATGTTTCACCACAAACATGCCTCCTTGCTTTCAGGGTGTAAACCAAATTACAAAGAAGCACATATTCTCCAACTCCACTAAAACTGACAACCACCTGCATATAACAAATTGTAGAAATTGTTTGCGACAAAATCACAGCGCTAACAAAACCACTTGTCACTGAAACAAAACCTGACAAAAAATCTTTCTGACAAAAAACATTTTTCAATGGTACAAACTCAACAAACTTGAGTTAAAGCTAGTTGAATGCCAAATGTAGACATAACAAACAAACCTGTCTACATTTTGTTCAGCGAATTTCAATTCAAGTTGCATTTCTGACTTGTTTTTCTTCCTCTTTGGACATAGCATCAACATTTGGCCTGAAAATGTAAGTGCTGCCACATTACAAACTCCTCCTTGTAACAACGTAGTAGGCGCATTGCTTTTCAACAGCGGCTTTGTCAACTTCACCAGCATATGCTGAACTGTTGGGAGTGTTAGAAATCTGCGACACGCACCATGCACCGAGGAGTTTACAGGCTTCTACAGAAGCATTACTTGTAGTTTTACCAGCTGCCAGCTGTCACTAAAGTCACCGGATCCTGGGAAGGTTGCACCAAGCTTCCTGTAGGGTCGCCATTTTGGTTCATGGAACGAGCGGTTTCTTCTTGACCTCTCCATTCTTGGTGAGCCAATCTGAATTCCCGGCGACAGGTTACTTTATAAAGACAATTCTTGAATATCGAGATTTTGTTATCCACGCACCGGTGAAAAGAGCGCACATGTTCGCACCACCACCACACCCGGCGTCAATGCTTGGCGGCATCGAAAAATAATTTTTCCTTCTTCCAATCCGCGAGAAAAACAACATCTCTGTAAGAGATTGGTGGAGAAAAACATGATTGATACATTGATTGCATGCATAGTGCCAAAAACGCTTATAATGGCGAAGAATGTTTTCAGTAAGATGATGCTCCATAGCCATCTTAGCACGACTGGCTCAGAACGAGCCTTTCAAAGCTAATAAGGTTGGAATGGACCGAAGTGGCGGCCGCCACGGCAACTGAGACCGGTCAGCCAATCACCTATAGTCGGTGACAGGTCAAGAACGAAGTGGAAGCTCCTCCCACCTCTTTCCACTTCAGCGGAGTGAACGGTGGAAAGGAGGTCGCCTCCTCTCCACCGTTCGCACCGCTGAAGTGGAAAGGGTGGGAGGAGCTTCCACTTCGTTCTAACCTGTCACCTACTATAGCGAGGTGTTGGTCATCTGTATGTTAGTATTTGTGTGTGTCCAGCTAGCAGGCAGGGAGGCAAGGGTGCTACTTTCCCAGGATCCAGCAACTTTTGTTGTGACCAGCTTTCGCCGACGTGTCCGACATACCGTAAAATACCGGGCAAGCGCCCACTCAAAATTTAGAGATAATCGCGAAAAAATGGGGGATGGGCGCTTGTCCGGTCATCAATTATACATATCAATGTACTGTGCATATTTTCTTACATCTTAGAATATTTGGGAATGGGCACTTAATGTGGCATGGGCGGATGCGCGGTATTCTACGGTAAGATGCAAAAGTGCTTTCCGTCTTCCTGCTTGCTAAAACAGATCACAACAGAACTAGTGTGACACTGCCGTCGGTCTCCCCTAACCCCATCTCTACCGCTCAAAAGGACGCATTTCAGAACCCTTACTGTCGCAGATGCCCGTGCAGCTCCATGCACAAAGGTGGCGGCACCCACAAGTTACTGGCACAAAAGAAGTGTCACGTGACGCAAACAAACGAATGACCATCTTGGCAGCATCATACAGTGGGGAAAAGAATGCCGGTACTCCGCAGGGCTGGACAGTATTGCGATAGAGATACTTTCGAGTATTTGTACCTCTGTATCGAGCTACATTTGAAAAATGTATTTGTATCACAGCAGTGAAACACATTTACACAATGTATTGCAATACTCTGGCAGACTTAGGTATCTCAGTACATTTGTTGTTGCTTTTACAATAAATTGAAAACCATCTGCTTGATGCGGGGTGTTCCAGAATTTATAGTATAATCCTGACGCATAACCTGGTCTATGACAGTCACAAACATTTAAAAAGCAAACAAAAACAAAAAAAACAATGGTGGTTTGAAGAAGGTTACTTGCAAGAATAACATGATAAGCTCCTACCCAAAGTCCTTCTTTCTTTCCACATTAACAGAGCGAATTCTCTGTGAAGAATAACAGGATAAGCTCCTGCCACAAAGCTCTCCAATCTTTCCAATATAGCAGAGAAAATGTTGGAAAGTGAGGCGAGCGAAGAAGAGGAAACAACCAATAATGAACAAAATGGAACTTATGGGAGGGGCCTCTTTTCTTCTTATGTTGCAACAGGTTCCACTGGAACTAGGGTGCCTTACTGCGAACAGACCCGGTTCAGCAGTCCAATCTTGCCACTCTGGGTGACTCAGAAGTGCACGAGATGATAGCAGGGTTCATTTCAGGCAGACGCCTTTTGCCAATCGCGACAAGCAGTCATTAGCCTCCAGTAACTTCGTTGTTCACCGGGGGCGACAGTGCTTTTTTAGCGGCATCAGGTACAATGGCTTTGAATAGATAAAGAGTTTGAGGTAAGGAGAGGTGCATAAAATGATACAAAAAAAAGAAGCAGAAGCATCAATTGCCGTTTGTATTCGCCACGAATTATGCTTCCCCCACTTTCCATTTGTTCGGGAACAAAATACTTGAACAAGTATCGGAATCTGTATTCCTGAATACTTTTTCTGGAGGAGTATCTCGGGGCACCCCATTACATAAAGGACAATTGCATCTCAATACAGTGCAATCCACTTATAACGATAACGAGAAAACCCGAAAATTCAATCGTTATAACCGATTATCGTTGTATCTGGAATAGACTCTGCATGTTTCTAGTCTAAAAACTCTAGAAACTGATCGTTATAAGCAGGACATCGTTATATGTGGCATCGTTATAAGTGGATTGCATTATATCTGTATTTTGTCCTAAAATACATGTATCTCAGTATTTGCATTCTTTGCCCAGTCCTGATACTCCGAGATTTGCTAGCAATTCTAGGACCAACCTTTGGAAGTCCTTGCAAAGCAGATGGGCCGTGCCTCACCGCAGCTAGCCTTCTCGCACTTCCGAACCGCATTGCTGTTCTCGTCTGGCTTCATGTCCGAGGTCTGGCGCTTGGCCACTCGAGGCGAGGCCCGCTGGACGGCCGTTTCGGACTTGCGGGGCCGCTTGGGCATCTTTGTTCAACCTGAAGACCAGGGAGAAAAACACCTCACCACACTGGAAGACAACGAACAAACGCATAGAGTGCTACTGGTTCTGCCGACGGACAGATAGAGGCCCAGCCCGCAAGCACGTTAACTTTCCCTGGTGTGCTCACACACTGAAATCTCATCGACGTAGGTTCACAAAGGCAAGGTGCAATTTATCTCCCAGCCGTCATTGATAAAACAGCATCAATGTGCCATGGCAGCCCCCATCGACTTATGAGGTTTATCTGCCGCATGCGTTTTATCTGTCCAAGCCATAGCAGTGAAACTTCGAAGACAGCCTTCGAAGCCAGCAATGTGTGGGGAGTACTATACCAGTGCCGCAGAATAATGTCACATGTAGTTTGGTTTCATGGCTTGCACTTAGGGAACATTTTCACGAAACTCCAACAAGAAAAGTGCACCATTCAGAACCACCCCTGCGACGAGACGCGTTTTTCTACGTTCATCTAGTGAATTCGGCATATGCATTGTACAAATGAATCGTGTCCACAGCCACGCGGTAGTCACGACAGAAACGCAAAATACTAGTTAAAGGGTTCGGGATGTGGCGAACGCTACATTTTTATGTATGTTGCTTACGAGCGTCGTTATCCTTCATATATATACATATATACTTTTTTTTTCTGTACCAATCGTCTAAAAGCGAAATATGAGCCTATACAACAATGGGAGCATGTAGAAGCTGGTAACACGTAGGGTTTGCGCACTGCGACTGCTCGCTTCAGGGCCCAACAAAACGAAGACAAACGACTACCCGCGGCTCTGCATCGTCCACCGCTTTGCGGTAAAATATACAGTAGCACACCAACCCCCAAAATCTGAAGAAAAAATGATATAATGAGTGCACTACACAATGAAACATTTTTCGTTTTTTTGTTTCTCTATTTGAAGGCAGCCACGAAGAATTCCCTGCCATGCAGACGCTCGTTGAAGACAGATTAAAAGCTTAGTCTCTCTGTGAGATACTACGAGCGTTTTCTTGACTGGGAAATCTTGAGCTTGCATGCACCGAACAACCCGGAGGGGAAACATAATAATAATTTGACAGGACCGGTCCGGTAAACTGCGGCGGGAACAAAAGCTGGCCCAATAAAACGCTTAGGGTCTTTTGGTTATGGTTCGTAGTTCTGTATGAGGCGGTAACGTACCTAGCGCTTTTTCTTCGCTTTAAATGACACCTACCACGTGCGCATATACGTACTACAACTGACTTCATAGAAAAACAAACTCTGCAGGCCAAACGGCATTCATCCTGCGCAAGACAGCGTGGGCCGCCATTTTGAAGAAAAAAATCATAACCAGTGTGGCCCGGCTGGAAATGTATTTCGCTAAAATGGGCATAATTTCTTAATTGTCTGGCAACACTAAATATTCCTTCGAGTGCATTTTTAGGCTAGGCGGCGCAAGCTACCACATGTTATAAAGTGTAGAACCATTAGCACTAACATCTATTCATTCATATGAGGTGTAGTGGCGGTAGATTTAAATATAGCCAACTAGTCAACGATGACACTGCGTCTCTCGACAGGGAGAGACTTCTTGAAGTTCGTGTTCAAATGTTTTCGTGATGGATCTTGTGGGACGTATGGATACGATCGACAGGTGAGAAACAACTTATTTACAGGCTTTCTTGGTCATGTCAGTGATGTGATTGGTCCGAGTCATTTCGGAGCAGCTCTTGGAGCAGCCAAAAGTCAATTTTGGAGCAGCAAAAATAACTATTGTAGCATCATTTTATTAATACTAATGCAGACATTATGTTAAGATTAATGTGTCGGCGTGTCTAACTAAAAGGTAATGTCTACATTGACTTCTCACTGGCGTGCAACTCTTTGTTATCACCAATTGCACAGCAGGAGTGAGTCCCTCGAGTCCCTCAAACATAAAACTAGCGTTTTGTTGTGTTGGTTTCACATACTCAAGGTAATGCGTTTATTTAAACCGTAACAGAACGGCGCAGCGCGATGCACGCTGCGTCGTAGGTTGAGAGAGTCTGAGGAGGCGCCCGGCAACAGACGTCTCCGTGAACGAAACTTGATCCGTGCGAGCGGGCCTCGGTCGGCGGTTGGACTTCGCGCGCTTGTTCTTAGACGCGTAGTCGCGGTATGTAGCTGAGCGCGCCGCCGGATACTGTTACGAATGACAAGTGATGAGGCGGTGAATAACGGAGTAAACTAAACGTTTAATCGGGCGAACTTGTGCCCAAAATAAAGAAGAAAACAAAAGATAACAGTAGAGCGTCGCGGGCGTCGAAGTCGGCGGAAGAGCAGAGTCGAACGCTGGGGCGAAACTGACTCCGGCTTGCCACGGGGAGCCCCTTTTGTACATGCGTCGGCATCTAGATCATTCGGCGTAGAAGGTTCGGCGCGTAGAACATTCTAATCTCGAATCAGCAAGACCGTTCTCGAATTTTCCAGAACATCGCATTACAGCCTCAACAAAAATGTGTAGCCGCGGCCAGGAGTCGAACCCTGGCCTTCTGCGTAAAAGGCAAGCGCGATAACCGTTAGGCCACGGGCGCGCTGCCTACTCGATCAGCTGCGCTCGCGGCAATATGTATCAGTTGGAGAAGCACCAGACAGGGTGAGAGGGTGAGTGGTGAAGGACAGCACGAGCGGCTGTGAGTGGTTATTTTAGGTACTGAACGCCAGCGAAATAATACAATAAGATTGAGCCCATAAATTAATGTTTCCTTCAAGTTCTAAAGGTTGAAATAAAACAGTAATTCGTAATTCAGATAAAAACAAAGCACTTGTCATTTGATTATGAATGTCAATTACATTTTATGTGTAGAACTTCATAACAAAAACGGCATGCGAACAAAACTTAAAAACAATTCTGCCGAACTCATTACGGATCTACACGCGCTTCCATCCACTGCACCTGCCAACTTAGTTCTAATTTACTCACATCTATATAAAAGTCATAGCTAAACAAATGAGTTGGCATAAATAAATAAACATACGAAAGAGCGCATATAAATGTCCTTGCAATACCGAAGTATCCTCGCTAAATCTCGATTTCGAAAAAGGTACCGCCAGGATATCGTAGTCTACCACGATATCGTAGTCTATCAAATACACGAGCCGAAGTTGTATTCAGGAATTGTGACGCGTCTCGCGCTGGAGGAGTGCTTTCCCCTTAGCACAGGGGTGCGCTGTGGCAAAGCGAGACACGCAAAATCGCGACGATTATTTTGCGGTTTTCGCTTCTCTGCAGTACACCAGTGCGCGAGGAGAAGCGCACTCAACGAGACTACCTAATCCTCCAGCAGAACAGACGACGAACATGAGAATTATTGCGAAACGTCCGAGTACTGTCAGCCTTTCATACGAAATGCGACCGAATAGTACGTTATCCGAGACGATAGTCAAAAGTTCTCAGAACTCTCATAAGCATATCATAACGGTCCGGCCGAGTAGCGAGGCCTGAGCTTTTTATATTTTCGGTATTATTAAAGCGAAATTAAGTTTTTGCGCAACGTTGGCGCCAATTCCCCACATTTTGGTAAAATGTAGCGGGATGTAGCAGCTAGCTAGGGTAATCACATTGGCGCAATTTGGCGCAAATGGCGCAGCAATCACATCAGTGTCATGTAAGACGCAAATAAAGTGCTGCAGTCGATTATTTTTTTAAACTTCGTGATAGAATGGAATTTTGTTCTTCGTCGTTATCCGTTTGCTACTGCGTCGACATTTGTAAATATGCGTGGTAATATTCTAGTTTTTACTGGAAGGTAAATAACAAGTTTGTGTGATTATTGAAAGTGCGTTGTTTGTGCGCTTATTGTAAGTGCGTTGTTTGTGCTTATGTGTTTATTTATACTAATGTTATTTTATTGCCTTTATTGCGTTTATACTAGAATCTTAACTGTATTAAGGTAAGTATTATTGTATACAAAATAGGTTATATTTTGTTCTTAGGCAGCTCGAGCCCATAGGGAGAAGTAAATTAGTTGACTGTAAATAGTAGGTTTAGTACCCCGGCCACACGGAAAAGTTAATATATTTTGATTAAATGATACGGGATTTAATCAGCTCGCTGTTTTGAGTGATTATATACGAGCGTCGCAAGCTGATTTGTCGACCCCATATTGTCATTGGATCGAAATTACATTAATTTGAATTCAGTGACTGCACGCGATAACATCGCTTACGTGATCGTAAGTGACACTTGTCGAGCCGTGTCCGCGTTGGCTACGTCTACCTGATTTTTAACTGATCTGTATTGCTGTGTCCAATCACTGCGTGTCTCGCCATTTTGGTCGAATTATTTCTGTATAAAATATGCATTCGTATACAGCAATAATTGCGTGACCCAATGTTTTCGACTTAAAACAATCACATTTTTCTATAGACGTCTTCTACGCATACCTCGTGCCATTTCGTACCGATTATTTAGCGGCGTAATGTTTTGTCCGTGTAATAAAATGTTTCTTAGACCCGTTGCTATGTGCAGCTTTCATTTTAGCTAATAAGACGAATAATATGTGACGAAAAGCGCGTTACGACGGACGGTCGATCCACGCGCGTTGCCTTTGCTTCGACGCGCGCCCCCGATGGCCTTCCTTTGCGACGTCACGAGAAGAGCGCTACGGCCTTGTCTTCTAGGAGGTGTTGGCTCAATAAGGCTTAACGAGGACGCTACGTCTCTTGTACGGGACGAGAGGAGCAGCAAATAAAAGCGTAACACAAGCTTTCCGCGAACTGCGTTTATTTCCGAAGCCAGATTCCCCCCGCAGGTAAAGAAACTTGCGTTTCAAGAGCAGTACTCAGTCTTCCCGTCGTCAGCACTGCGAAGTTAAACGGAGACAACCGAGACCTAAGTTGAAGTTCGCCGCCACTTTACGTCTTACACGCTCGCTATTCCTCGATTCACAATTCCTTCGTTGGATCGCACATCACAAAAAAATGGCAACGGACGACCGGGAAAAAAAAAAACAAAAAAACGCGACGCCCTGGCGTTTCTTTTTTTTTTTGTTTGCGCCGCGTGAAGTGTAGAGGGAGAGGAAAAGTAAAAGAGAACGTGCGTTGCAAAGAAGCCAACTGTCAAGGGAGCCTTGCGGAGAAGCGCACTACCAGTTCAGCCTACTCATGTTGACTCATGCCGACGCTCCTTGAAGGGAGAGGGGCAAGCGCTGCGGTTTTAGATCTAGGTGGTGTTGGTAGCCTCCACAATCCATGCTCCCTTGACGCCTCGCCTCTTTCTCATTTTTCTCCTTACTCTCCTCACTTATCAGGCCAACGTGACCACATCACGTGACCGTAGCTAGCCTTCGTCTAGCTATGGTGTACTAGAATATACCACAGTCTAGCCTTCGATCTGATAAAACCTACCGGACGGAGCGCGCGCAAGCCTGCAAGGAATCCTCCTACAATCAACCATCCATCTCACACGTGACAATGTCACGCGCACCAATTGCCAGAGAGATCTGCGGTCACATTGGCCACAACATCGTTTAAACTTTTTATGACTAAGCTTCACCAATATTGCAACGTGCCCCCTCCTAGTACTTATAACTAGGGCTCCGTGTTTTCGGATAAATCCGAAAAACTCAGAAAAACACCCGCCGGTAAAATTTTTGTCAATTCGAATTTATCCGATAAACTCCGAATTGTTGTGCCGATGCCACTCCCCACCCTCACACACAAAAAAAAAATTTTTTTTGTTACATATTGAGCATTGCAGGATGAGTGGTTCTGGGAAAATGACACCATAATTATCTTTCAAGCCTCGGACCGTCGTCAAAAGGGGGGTCTTGCGGCTTGTGTCGTCAAGGTTGGATCAGGGAAACAGATATCGCAGGCAGCAATCTGGGAAATTTCCCAGATTGCTGGGACCTACTCTCCCCCTCCTCCTCATACAGCATTTTGTCAGCCCTTTGTTTCTTCTTTGCGGTTGAAGACGGGGAGAGGAAGACACCAAGTGATTGTGTGCCTCTTCGAGAACCTCGAGGCGGTAAGTGCAAAGACAAGAATTATCAATGTCCTTCTCGGTTGTAGTGACTACAACCATTTTCATAATCCACTAAAAGAGATGTGATAATATGCGAAGGTGTTATTGCCACAAGCAACCTCGCTCGTTGCTGCACTTCTCTTAAAAAACAGGTTGTGCTTTTTTGCTTTCACTTTATTTGACCGTTTTAAAGGCTACTAACTTTATTGTAGTCCAACTTCTAGGGTTGGCCCACTTTATTTGTGAATAGACCTATTGCTGTCTTACCCAAGCATCAAGGTGAATGCAGGGATTGGTGGTCCACGCGCCGCACGTGCTGGCCTCAACAGTAGTAACTTTTCCAAAGCAAAAACCTAAAACAAATGGCATCTTGCACGCGCGTTCGTCAATGCTTTCTTTTGGTTATTTACTTCGAATCTTTTATACAGGAAAGGCGTGCGCGTGTGGCGCGTGGAACACCAATCCCTGCATTCTCCTTGATGCTTGGGTAAGACAGCAAATGGTCTATTCCAGCCAGGTTATCTGCATCTCAGTCGTCCTTTTCTTTGCGTCAGCTTTTTGCGAGCACTTCGAAAATGGTAGTAGTTTTCTTTCTTCTTCTTCCTGTTTTTACCCCAGCAGGACACATCTTATCTCAAGCAGATATTTTTACAAATAAAACATAATGGTGGCTGATGTAGACTTGGTATTGTGGGCTTGAGGAGAGAGTGAAGCTCGTGAGTGGAGCCATAGCGCGGCTTATTTAGTACTCAGCCCTTCGCTGCCCGTGGCATCAGCGGACGTCTATCTGGAGAACACCGCGGAGTAAACTGCAATCGGTCCGCGCTCCGTGCGTTTTTGAACGGCACCAAGAAAGGTACACACGGCAAACGTGCGTTTACATTTCCTTGTTTTAACCGACGTTTGAATTAATTGTTGTTATGAGTGTCGTTTGTTTTATAACTTATATTTATATACTGGAAACTTTTTTATACACCAACATCTCAACCGAGGCTCGACCTGTTCACAACCAAGGGAAGAAGAATATCGAGCCAAACCTTATTTATTATCTAATTATCACCTCACATTTACAACTACGTTTTGCTATTGTCTGGCAATATATGCCGGTATAGTGAGATGGACATAAATCAATTTTTATTCTAGTTTTGGCTAGATGTATAATGACTTCTACAGCTTCGCGATTTTGACAATAGAGAATTTTAGTAGATCGGTCCGATGACTCCGATAACGATACCCGATACTCAGCCGCCGCCTTTGCGCTTACATCATATCGCTATCGGGGGCATCGGAGGTATCGGAACGATCTACTAAAACTCTCGAATATCAGACAACTGCTGTGCTGCAACGACGAAGCTTTGCTCCATCTCCGAGGTAAATAGTACTTCCATTGCTCCGCTGAAAAAGCTCAATGCAGGGGATAAAACATTTGTGAGGCACAATATGCCACTTCCATCCAGTACCTCAGTTTAACGGATGTTCAGCGTAGCAGTCGACATATTGAGTAAGAAATAACGTAATAATGTCTGACGAGAATTTCGAGAGTCATCTCTTGCTCAAAATACTCAAGGCCATTAAATGAAACATGTTGAAACAATAAGAACTTGAATAACCCTCTTCCCTTTGTTTCTTAATTGAAGACAATATTGTTGAAAGTAACGCCACAAAAGTAACGGATTACTTTTTGGGGTAACGGTCACTTACATTTATGGGAGGGTAATTGTAATTGTAATAAATTACAATTTAGCCATCAGCAATTGTAATTGTAATAAATTACAATTTAGCCATCAGCAATTGTAATTGTAATTCGTTACTTTTTTTAGTAACACGTACAAGTCTGGGACCAATCCCCTTTTCTTTCTTTATTTGGTAGAAATGTCAATTTGGACTTTTTGACGTTGTTTTTAGGGTCTAAAAAATAGTATTAAGGGGCTTGGTGTCGCAAAAAGGGCTTTGCGGAACTGAAAGAGTGCCAAGCCTCCCTCTGCGCTGGTCAATTCGCGTGACAGTGTCACTGCGCTCGACTTTACCAAAATAAAAACAACCCTTTCTTTAGAAAATGAGGGGGGGGGGAAGGAAGAAAAAGGGGGGGGGTTGGTCCTCAAAAAAAATGTAACGGATTACAAGGAATCCGTTACGTAGAAAATGTAACGGAATTACTTTAAAATTACACTAAAGAATATGTCATTATTCTGTTACTAAATTACTGATAAATGTAAGGGATTACAAGTAATTTCGTTAATAGTAACGGATTGCGTACAAGTCTGACTACTGGTGTCTCCCCGTAGGCTTTGAAGACACAAGGTCAGAGTTTTCAAGGTCAGTAGGAACGTTAAAGGGCCCAATGGCTTTTATTAATTTTAATTTGCACCAAACCTGAGCGCACTGAACGTAGTAACTTAGTGACACTTTTCTTTTTCTCGAATTTCGATTTATTTTAGAAGTTATAGGCAAATTAAAATTACAAAAACAAGCAAAAAATAACCTCCTTCATGACGTCCTTGGTTGCTCGAGTGGCCGTGAACTAGACGAGGGTGGTGAGCTGAGCGAGCGCTCACGGCTGCCGTACTCCGTGTCGACGGCGCGAGAGGGCGCCACTAAAGCGTGTTCTGGATAGGCTGTATGTAGCGGGCAGCTAGAGCGGCTCTCATTGCATTTGCTGCGCGATTAAACCCAAATTCGGAATGACACTTCATTGGCCACAAACGACAGCAAACACGGGGTAAAGATCAGTTCAGAATAGGGACCACTTCGCGCTGCCATACCGCGAAACGGCCAAACCGCAAGACAAAGCTGCTGACCGAAGTCCTTGGGAACGCTCAGAGCCGGCCGGGTCCTTCGGTCCCTACGGCCGCAGCGCCGCCGCGTACATCCGGGACCTTTGCGTGTCGGCGCCTGATCCCACTACTCCTTTCTAGTAGGCGCCGCCTTTTCCACCGATTGGTGGCGGGTATGTCGACGGATCATTTCTTGTTTCTGTACTTTATAAACTGCACTTGTTTCTTTTCTGATCTCAAATACTGAACAAAAACTACTTTTATAAATAATTGAAACGGTTCGCGCCACTTATATTTTGTATTTCGACTAAAAAGAAGCTTTTAGCGGCTCTGACCAGTAGTAAGCCCAGGACCTAAGACGTCACATTACGCGCGTTTTCGGTCCGCGGGTCGCCCCCGTCGGTGGAGGAGGTTTCCGCGTCGTCCGGTTAAAATATGACGCACTGATATTTAGTGACTCTCTCCGTGCCCGCTGGCTTGCCCGAACCCCAAGAGACGTGGAAACCGCAAAAAAGGTAGACGCTTAATTATGATTGCAGGGCCCCTTTAAGCTCCACTTGAAATGCGCACTGCCATCCAAGAGATTCTTGCGCGAGACTCATGGGCACCATGTAACAAAAAGGTCTTCCTGTTGGCAATTTAGGCTAAGCTTGAGTACTTTCCGATGGGATCCTTGAGACTTGGTCTGGGCTGCGTCGTTCTGGTGACGGAATTGCCCTTGGCATGGTCAGGCTTGGTCGTGGTTTGTCATTCGCGCTACGCGCTGCAGCGTATTCCTGACTCTTTTACAGCGGAGCTGTTAAGGGCTAGTTTCCCAGGATCGTGTCTCCCGCAAAGAAATGTCGACACAAAACTCTGGTTGCCGCCGTCGCTCATAGATGGCGGTAGCTGTCCAGAGTGTTGTGTTTGCCGGTTGTCCGCTTGCCGCCGTTGCTCATAGACCGCGGCAACATTTCTTCGGGGGAGGAAGAGCGGGAACAGAATGAGCGGCGAGGTGCGCAGCAGCGTGAATGGTTTCGTAACCGCCGCGAGGCCGCTATCGCCTCAAGTTCCACTACGTCGAGCGCTTCAGATTCCCTTGCGAAAGAAGAGCAGATCGCTCGCCTGGAAAGCCACCGCCGAGAACAGAAGCTACAGCTCCGCTGCTCTTCCTTCTTCACCAAAACAAAAAGGCTGCAAGTTTTTTTTTTTCCTTCTTCTTCTGGCTGTTGTGGTGGATCATTTTTGACGAAAGTTCAAAGCTCATCGGTCCCTTCTTCGTGGAAGTTCGAAACTTTTAATGACTTTTATTCAGGCTTCTTGGCCTTTCCGCTTGCCCGATCAAACTTCATAAAGGAGTCAAGCAAGTCACCAAGCGATGTGAAGCTTCTATCGAAATACATCCGCTTTGCCTTGTCGTTAAGCGATTCAAGAAGCAATTCGCACTTCTCGGCTTCGCTTCCTGTGAATACACAATCTTTTATCAGTTGCAGCTTCTGAATAGCGTACCTCATGGGCATGCACGTTTCTGTGGAAGTCTGTCTTCGAGCGAACATTGCTCGTTGATTTTCCAGGGCTTTCTAAACTGTAGTGGCGCCGAAACGCGGACTTCACGTCATTCCAAGTGTTCATCTTCTTGGAGTTAAGCTCAAAGCGCTTCCAAGTTCCAAGCAAAATCTTTGGAAGGTATAGTTTTGATATGAGCAGCGGCAGTGCGATATCTTCCGGCACCCCGTAAATTTTCAGCCAAAATTTGACCTGATGGAACCATCCAATTACATCAGTGGAGAGGAGGGGAGCTGTACTTACGGCCGCGGTGGATGGCTGAACTCGATGGCTGATGGTATCTCCCAGGCCTCTCCCCTTGCTTTGCTGGTTCGAGCCCTTGTCTCTGCTTTCAGACGTGCTGCATGAATTTGGGACGCTCTCTTGTAGTTCGGCATGCAGCGACCGATGCTGCCCTTTCTTTCTCTTAGATGTTTTATTCTGTTGCCCTTGCTATTCGGAGCCCTCGTCGCTGCTTTCAGAGTTGCTTCTCGAGCTCGCGGCTTCCAAGCAGTCGAGCCTCTCGATGACTGGGGACAGTAATCCGCACACCAAGGGTCTCCACGGCTTTCAGGGAACCGCTATCCCCAGCAGCACTTGCGGAGTATAGACAGGCGTCGATAAGGGTACAGTCTGTTGTCGGCGAAAAAGCTGCCCCTCTCCGAAAGGATCCGCTGAAGTTCTTCGCTCCGTGCTAGTGCCGCCTCAAATTATAGCTTGCAACGACACGTCACTGCCGCTTTTTGCGCCATCTTCGTCCATCGTTGTTAACTCTGTAGTCGTTGACGCGAAGAGCTTAATGGGCGATTTGATAATGACCGCCGTCCCCACATAAATGTACCTCATTACGGAGTCCCCGTTTGGGCGCCAAGTGCGACGAAGCTCTATTGGTCGTCGAATGTTTCAAATAGCGGCCAGACTTCAACGAAATTTGAAATAAACCCGTCGTGTTCAGAAATAGCTTGAATAGCATCCACAATACCCGTAAATTACAATCGCACGTTTGTATTTTGAGCCTGAAAGCTGTATTTTTCGTTATAAACGACCCACTCTGGCGAACGCTCGGAGAGCAGCCATGCGGAGAGCACGTCACATCCGCCGCAATCGTGACGTAGTTTGTCTCGGGACCTTACGTCCGGACGCAGCGGACGGTGCGAGCTATCCCAGCCGATCCCGCTAAGTGGACGTAGCCCGTGATACGCTTTCCGCGCGTCGCTGTGCCTCTTCTGCAAGGTCACGTGACATTCACACGGCCTTGGATTGGCCCCGATGGCTCGTAGCATCCGCTGAAAGCAGCCGAAACAGACCAGAGGTCGGGCCACAGCAAGTAACCCCAAAGCTGCCTTTGTACGAATTTTGAGGGTTAACCTTCTACAATCTTGTAGAGCAGGGGTCTCAAACACGCGGGCCACGGGCCGCATGCTGCCCGCCACTCACTGGGACGAGGCCCGCAGGCGACCAGCTACGAGTCTCGGTTCCCATGTCCCGATGCGCTAGAAATGGCATGCGCCATACTGATCTCACCTCGTCGAATCATTTTCGCTCGAAAAGTAGCTCTGCCCTTTTAACGTTCCCATAGCTTATACCTATATAAGTTCCTTTGCACCTTTGTTTTGTTTTTTTTTTTTGCTTTCCAGCTTTTTGTAATATTCAATAATTCCGTTACTAGGCTGCAAGCACGAGCTATTCGTTTAAGGATGCATATTATCGGCTGCACGAACTCTCGATCAGCAGGAGCAACTTCCAAGGATAAACCATATAGAAACTCGGGATTCTCACCCGATAAAACAAAAAGACAGGTATTTGTTCAGAGTATTCTAATAAAAAAAAGTGTCAGAAAACAAGAACTGTCAAATTAACTGATTGTTTTTTAGAGACATGTTGAGTTGGATTCATTCCTGAGCGAATTAAATCAGATGTCGCAAGTTCTTCAGATTTAAGGCCACGGCCCCACTGAATGTGGCAGTTTAGGTACTTTTTGGCAGGTCATTACTCATTTCCTTTTAAATACTGTTTTGTGGGATTGATGACATTCCAAAGGCAATGCAATCCTCTTTCATTTGATAATATGTATGTATTGGTTTATACTGTTCATGCGCATTTGTAGCGTTGCGAATATGATGGCGCGGACCCTTACTTGCTCCGCTGGTTCATGTTTTATGAACGATCTATTAAAGATAACACGGTTCCAATAGAGCAGTTTTGTTAAGATGATGTTGGAGCAGAATGTAACGATATACTTTTTTGGTATTTGCACTACTTTGTTTTTTTCAGCTCTCCAAATATTGCCCTAAAATTGACATTTTTCAGCACAAATATGTTTTTAATGACACGCGCAAGGGCAATGAAATTAGCTACAGATGTAGTGCTTATAATTGGTAACATGCAGAAAAAAATTTAATGTTGTGTCAAATTGTTTTGTTCAGATATTCTATATCAAACGTAGCACTTTTTTGTGCTTCGAGTCATGGTACTTCAAATGCCGCTGAGTAAATAATTAAACTATGATAAAATCTTTTATAACATTTAGAACCACAATGGTTGCCCAAGAGGTGGACGATGGCTTTTTTTTCATTTTCAAAGTCATAACGCCCCGGGAGCCCTTCAAACTTACCTGTTTTTGACGCATATCTTTTTTGGACATCAAACAGATTTATTGACATCTAATAACATTTATTCTATGGAATAGATATACATTGCGATGTATTAGATTTTCCCAGTGATCTTGCTTTGGTTTCTTAATAGTGTAGAGCTTAGCTAATTTTAAAAAACAATTAAAAACTGTTTGGGCGTTTTTTTGCGCTACCTGGCGGATGGCAGACAAAACTGCTGATTTCTAATTTTCAAAAAAGTTTCGAGGGCGGCGTCGGCGTCTGTATCATCATCAATCTCCGTGTCGTTTTACCTTCACATTTATAAAATATATTTGAAGATTTACTATCGATAAATGAATGGTTTAAGTACTGGGTCAGGTTAATAAATCTAAGATAAATAATTACACAAGCGTAGTGTGATATAAAGTGTTCATTATTCGATATAATTGAAATCAATAAACGATAAAGACGAAGAGGAAAAGAATACACCCAAGTTCACTTCATGCCTAGAGTCACTAAATGAGCTGCGCTTAAAGTATCGGCACTCCGTTCCCCCAAAATTGTTTTGGGCGCCGCCATTTTGAGTCTTGTGCAGAGCAAACGCAACTGCCGATCGTCATAATCCAAAAGTGCGACTTCCTCTGCATTAGATGCGGTGCTAGGAAGCTGATGCAATATTGCTATGCTCTGTCGCGGGTTGTTTAAACATTCGTGGAGGAGGGAAAAGCGTTTCCTGTGATTTTAGATAAAGCTTCAGATAACTGGCAACCATGATATTAAGCCACAATATGGCCAAGTGTCGTTACTCTGAAGCGTAGCTAATTTACTGGCACTAGCGGGAACAATGAGGAAGAGGCAGGTGTCAAAGGGTAGTGGCTTGTGGAATCCACGGGGCTCACGTCATGGCCCCTCCAGGTATTACAAGCTTCTTGAACAAGGGCATGAATAGTGTCATTAAATAAGCTACGCTTTAGAGTAGCGACACTTGGCCATATTGTGGCTTAAAATCATGGTTGCCAGTTATTTGAAGCTGTATCTGAAATCACAAGAAACGCTTTTCCGTCCTCCACTTTAAACAGTTTGCGACAAAGCAAAGCAATATTACATGAGCTTCCTAACACCGAATCTAATGCTGAGGAAGTCGCAATTTTGAATCATGACGATCGGCAGTTGCGCCTGCTCTGCAACAAGCACCAAAATGGCGGCGCCCACAACACTGTCGGGGAAGAGAGTGCCGATACTCTAAGCGCAGCTCATTTATTGGCCCTACTTCCCGCGAACCTCCTTTCCCCTGACTGAAACTGAAACTAAATATGAATAATACACCATTATTATAGCTTATTCAGTTTTAACCACCTACACATAATGAGAGGAGGAAGCGGCGGGGTAGGAGAAACGCAGGTTTTATGTGCGACTGTTCTAATCAACGTTAGTTCTCACCGTCTCAAAATAGAGAACGCGCGAGCTTGCGCTGGTTTAAAAAAAGGTGGTCCAAAGAAAAGAGGTCGCACGCAGTGTTCTTTGTGATTGTGCTTCTAATTGCGAATTGTTGTGCATGTTATACAGCCGGAATTAGTCTGCCCTAGTGGGCGTCTGTTGTCCCAGCTGTAGATGATCAATTTAGCCAGTGCGGTACAACCGCAAACCTGGGGTCTTTAACGTGCACCACGCAGTAGTGATACAAGACTGCACGCCGGTGTGATGTTCTTCCAGATGCGAAACGGGCAGGGGCGGGATGTTTCAGCCGAATTTGCTTCACGTGCTGAGTGCTGCGCTATGCTTGTTCCAGCTGGGTCAATTAGCCGTGCTACAACGCAAGCCTGGGCTTCAGCGTCCCCGCGAGGCAGCGCGCCTGTGATGCAACACGGCAGGGGCGTGCTCGCGCGCGAGCCCTCGTTCCACGCGCTGACCAGCATCGGCCACCGATCGCCCCCCTTAATTAGTGTGTCTAATTTATATACAGGTATAAGTATTTGAAGATCGACGATGGACGTCGATCGTCTCGAGGTAATGTAACGTAATAACATTCTATAAATAATAAACATATTGAAGGACTGAACGACTTAAATTTTAATTCTTGGATTGTAAATATGGCGGTAGCCTATTGTACTTACTGTTGATGAAGAGCAATATGAGGTGACGAGGTAATGATTAAATGATGAGGCTCTATAAGGACGACGATATTAGTGGGTGTCGAACCACAACGTACAGTGCCAGACTTGTTTCAAGTATCGTGTACCCAAAGACCTTTCTTCACCCGCAACAGAATATGGTAGAATCAATGAGGATGATGCTTTACAACTGTACGTGGAACAGAAAAACTGCGATGTGCAGAAGTGCGGCTTATTTGTTAATATGAGGGACGGATTTCTAGCAGCATTCCCTGATTGACTACTTGGAACAAATGGCCTCGTTGACGTAAGGTGTCCCCGTTCCAAAAGATTCTTGAAGCCTACTGAAACCACAAAGCAGTATGAGGCGAAAATAAGAAAAAGAAGCCTGGTGTGAAAGGTCCAAATCACCACCATAGCGTCTACTACCAAATACAAGGGCAGTTACACAATACACAAAGAGAGTTTTGTGATTTCGTTATATTTACACTGAAGGGCACTGATATCCAACGTATTCAGAGGGATGACACCTTCTGGTAAACCAGCATAAAGCCTTTTCTACTCAAGTTTTACATGGAAGGCCCGACTTCCGCTGAAATTCCTCACGTAAGACGAGTTGTCCGACCGAATAAACTGCCATTACTCTCGGTCTAGGAATCTCTCGATCTTAATTCGTAGGCCATAGTATCATGAGATCGAGAAGTGTGGACCTTCGTCTGTTGAACATTGCTTCGGCGGGTGTTTTTACCGTGTAAGATGAGACCGTCGCTTGCTGCTGAAACAAGAACCTGGAGATTCTTCACTGAACTGCTTCTTCCGTAGCTTCAAGAGGGCTTTCTTCGTTTCGCACACCATCTGTTCTGCTTGCCCGTTAGTTGCAGGATGGTAGGGTGCACTAATGTAATGCCTGTAATGCCTGATGCTTTTTTTTCTGTTTTTTTTTTTTTTTGGGGGGGGGGGGTTGGAGGTTTTTAGATACTTGTTTATTTTATTTGAAGCAAGATTTGGCGCGTTATCAGAGAAAAGTATTTTCGGCGGCAAAAGTAGGGAAAAGAGAGCATAGAACGTCAATGACGCGTTTGTACGTCGTGGCAGGCAGGCATCGTGTAAACTTCCAACCACTTAGAGTACGCATCGACCATGACTCCGCAGATGCGGATACGTTTCGCCACCCACCGACTGAATAGTGGATCGTTTTCAGTTACTGTTCACGATGGCGCTGGACTCGAGGAAGCCTTCGAGTCTTTCCACAAAGTTATCCCAGGTGCCAGCACTTTTGTCGAAAGCGGTAAGTGTTCGAAACGTCGACAACGTCGGTAGCCACGTGCTGTGCTTGACACTGGACGCTTACCATTCGCTGAGAAGAAACTTGCTTGCTCGTCTGCCACTAGTCGTCCGGTCATCACCACAACTCCACCTCCCGTCAAAACAGGTCTTCATTGTCCGCATGTCCATAGTTAGCAATCACGTGAACTTATAAATTCCCGACCGCTCATAACTTGCCGTCGTAGTAGTAGTAGTAGTTTATTGTAAAGTGGAAAGGGTAGAAGCAAGGCGAAAGGTAAGTCTCCCAGTGGTGGGGTCAGCTTTCTCGCCTTGCTAGGGGGGTATAGGGGGAACCAAGAGTGGTTGTAGGAGAGGTGGCACAACAAACACTATGATACACTATATAATACACTATGATACACTATAATACACTATGATACACTATTTACAGTGTGATACAATATTAAACAAATTGCGTGGCTAATTTTGATCTTGATCCTTTCCTCACGTATTACAGGCTGCTATAGCCTGCGGATTTTAAATAGTCAAGCAGTGCTCTTAAAGCTTTTGTTCTCGAATGCCGCGAACCTGCCGGGAACAGGAGTGACTTGGTGTTGCCAGCTGGAATGTTAAGCTGTTTGAGGGTGGTCACAAGTGTTTCTCGGTGGTTGCTCACCGCTCTGCAATGCCAGAGAATGTGTTCGATGTCCTCCGTGGAACCACAGGCACTGCAGGCTGGGGATGTCAGGCGTTTGATGAGATGCAGTCGAGAAGCGGTTCGGGCGCAGCCTACCCTTATCCGATGAAGTAGAGCTTGTTCGAGCCTGCTGAAGCTTTTCTTGGGGATTGTGTGCGGCGGTGTTCCAGCCGCAGTTTCAGGGTCGGGGTGAAGTTTCTGAATGGCTTTTTGAATAAGGCTGTTTGACGAATTATATGGATGTACGGAGATTGTTGGTGTGACATCCGCATGAGCAGCACGTGCGAGAGCATCCGCAGTCTCATTTCCTTGAATGCCAACGTGAGAAGGGATCCACTGAAACTGGATGGATGCACCTTCCATAGCTGCCTTCTGCACTAGGTGGGCTATAGTGCGAGCTAGCGGAGATGCTCTTTCCAGGTTCGTGAGTTGTCTCAGAGCTGCTTGGGAGTCGGAGAAGATGACAAAGTGCTGTAGCTCCGCATGCTTGAGAGTTTAATTGTTGTATGGCAAGCCAGATGGCAGCAAGCTCGGCACATGCGGTGTTCAGGCATATGTCCAAGCGACCTTTCGTGTGAACTCTGAGTTGGGGAATGCAGTGGGCTGCTGTTGCGGAATTTCCACGTATGCTACCATCTGTATAATTATGCGTTTTTCCTGCGTAGTCTGTAGTTATCAACTCTTCGGTAATAGACCGTGCTACGCAATCTGCGACCCTACCTCGCCGAGGCAGGTCAGGAATATTTGCCAGTATTTGCAGATTCTCTTCATCACAGTGAGATGGAAGAGTCTCTGGAACGTTAGAAGGATAGCCGATTGTTGAACGAAATGCTTCACCCATCCTTCCTAAAAAGAATTATGCCTTGCTATGATGCCTTCGATGAGTTAAATTGTATTATGTGCACTGTGCAGCCATAGTGAAATGTCGAAGCACTCGTTCTTGTGCTTGATTCCGTAGAGGGGAGTCGCCGGCTTCTACGAGTGTGGGCACATTTTGTGATGAGCAGGGCAGGCCGAGGCAGAACCTTAGCGCCTTTCGGTGCTAAGGGTTACGCGATAAACATCCCAGTTGGTAATCTGATGCGTTCTGATCTTCCGTGGGATGGCCGTGATGGGGAGGAGCAAGATGGGCACGTGGTCACTTCCCCATGTGTCAGGTTCTGCATTCCAGACCATCTGTATTTCGGGTGATACGAATGTTAGATCGAGAACACTGTCTGTTTTAAGGAGAGGACGAATGAACGTTGGCGATCCGTCGTTGAGGCATCTTAAGCCTAGATCTTTCGTTACATCAATGAGCGCATTTCTCCTTTGTGTGGTTGTGTCACTTCCCCAAACAGGGTGGTTCGCATTAAAACCTCCGCACCATATAATTGGCCCAGGACAGCGTTTTCTGATCTTTCTCATTTCATCAGGATCCCATGGTTGGTGAGGACGTATGTAGATTGAGACAACAGTAATATCATGCTTGTTCATTCTTATTGTTACGGCTTTATGTTCATCGTATAAAGTGTTCAAGTCGCTAAGGTCGATTTCCATTTGCTTGAGGTGACTCTGCACGAATATAGATGCCCATAGACTTCCCGTCGAGGTGCGGTGTCTTACTGTGATATATGGACGTATGGGGATAATCGATGAGGTCCTGGTTCCACATACGTTTCTTGAAGAGCAAGAACATTTGGTTAAAGCTCCAGGCGGCGACGAAGTTCAGCAAGTCGAGGTCGAAGAGTATTAACATTCCACTGGATGATCGATGGAAGCATCTTGATACGACCTGGCGCGACCGGCGCGCGCACAGGGGATCCTGCAGCGTTGCTCTCAGGCACCGCTGTATTGAGAATTTTTCACGATTCCGACGATAGTTGTCTCAAAGAGCATCATTCCTTGCAAAATTGTCTTCATGGTGCTTGGTGGCATTTGTGCAATGGCGCTCCGCAGTGCAGAGAAGATGAAGCCCATTATGCTATCGGCGGATGTGGCTGATTCTTGCGCTGGCTCCTCAGACACACGTCGACCAGAAAGCACATCACTGTGGTTTCTTTTTGGTCTAGTCTGGGTAATTTCTTGTTGGTTCTTCTTCGCATCTGACTTTCCTGAGTTTTTTTTTTTTATCAATGGATGGAGAACGTTTAGAAGGGATATTCATTGACCTCGATGTATCTCTTTTTGACGAGTCCTTCTTAGGTTGATTTTTTCGTACTGCTTGCGCATGGGAACGATCTGCGTGCGTTGTTTCTTTTTGGAGCGCAGGATATTCTTCTTGTGCTTCAGGCAGTTCGCGTTGCGTTTCAACAAGCTTTGGTCCGTGAATGAAAGATTCTTTTCTTGAAAGCGCTGGCGTACCTTGCAATTTGCATAAGAAGCAGGATGGTCACCGAGACAGTTTGCACATTTGGTGGGAAGTGTGCCAGGGCATTCTTTGGACGAGGTGGTTCTCCGCATCTTTTGCATTTTGTTTTCCCCTTGCAGTACTTTTCATTGTGGCCGAGGGCCTGGCAGTTGAAACAGCTTGGAGGTGCTTCAACGTACTCGGTTACCTCGTGCCGTGTGAAGCCGAGGTTGATCTTGACCGGTCGCTCGGTGTTTGGACGGAATGTTAGAACTACTCGGTCGGTTGGTTGGGCAACATCTGTTGCATTTTCGCGTCGCTGGTAGAGCCGACGAGCGGCAATCACACCGGTTGGTCCCAGAAATTCGTTAAGGTCATTATCAGTGTACCACTTTGGTACCCCTTTGATGAGACCGAAGTTTTGTAGGTACGCTTTGGGTATAGTTGCTTGTACTGGGATCCCACAAAGGGAGTGCACTTTGAGAAGCCGATGCACAGTCGGTACTTCTGAGAGTTCAAGTAAAAGACCTCCTCTCGCTGTAAAACGATGTCTCACGATGGGCGCGCCAGCCAGTGTCTCCACTTCAGCAGACAATTTCAGCAGGTTTTGTTGCTGCAACCGCTTGTCCTCCTGCACGGGCGTTAGAAGGGCTGGGACCCCTGTCGTCCTCTGTCGACGATGTTGCACTAAGGTGAACTCAGAGTCCTCTCCGGCTTCCGTCTCTTCCATTTTTTCGGGGTGTTCGTTCACAGATATCTCCTCATCATCACCGTCTCCCTTACGTCGTTTAGTTTGGGGGCTTACTTGTGTTCCATTGTAGGTATGGTCTGATTCGGTAATATCGGAGGTCGGGGCCGGGGGATGTCCTTCGGCACAGGAAATACCAGGTGTACCCCTGCCTCGAAAGGCCATGGTTGACTTGAATGGGCGTCTTAAATTATACGTATCGGAAAATTAAAACAAGAGAAGAAAAAATGGCGACCTATACTCTGTTTTATACTTAGCGTGCAACGCTGTCAAAGTCACTGGCGCGAGCGCGTGGCTTCATCTATGGTTTTGTTTGCGCGAGAGCGCGTGCAAATGATCAACGAGATCAAGCTCAACGCTCGCGCCAGTAGCTTTGACAGCGTTGCACGCTAAGTATGAAACAGGGTATAGTCAGATAGGATTCTTCTTCCTCCTCCACGCGCGTTGTACGGGTTCGCTTCACCATTGAAGATGACCTCAACCTTGTGGAAGGAAGATAAAGAAGAAGGGAAAAAAGGCGAGGCTCGTGGCGGGCGAGGACACGCGGAGTTCGGAGCTGGAGACAGACGAAAGAGCCGGTGCCGAGCAAGGCCTCCAACTGGAGACCCGGACCACTAGACAGCCTTGGCCCTCCTCTTCATCGGACTCTGTACTTAAGTACAGATAAAACCTTTTCCCAATGGTAGCGCTTCCCCGTGTGACTTCCTCTGAGCGAGTGGAACTCGGCCTGATCGGACGGTATTGACAGGCGACCCACAACCTCCTCAAAGAAATCAACGCGACGAACCCTTTCGAGCGCCCACAAAGATGGGTGTCGGTAGCCAAGAACGTTGGCGACGCCGTCGAACCCACAACGGTGTTTATCGTGCGGTCGGAACGCGAGCGGTGCGACCTATTGCTGGCATACTTCCAAGTAAATGATGAGGCCAACCTAAGATAGTAGGGATCCCACAACACACTGGAGCGAACCATAGATCAAACTGCTGGTCGCACAGCCCTAAAAAACAGACAAAATACGTTCACAACAGGCAACTGGAAAGAGATTCACGCACTTCGTAGCAAAGCGAGGAGATTCGCGGTGTTAAATTGGCTTGACCGAATACCCGCCTTGGATTGTTTGAGGCAGTTCGCAGGAGCACATCTAGATGGCGCTGCAAGTCTTTACGTATCGTTACGTATGCGTTTGCCTTCCGCTATACTAAAAGTGCGCGTTCAACGCGCTCCGTAACATTACGTCGACAGCTAGCGTGCGTTGTCCGCAGTGCTGACGCAAGGGTCTTTACGCTATTTCTAAAACTCTCTAATAACATTTATTTTGACAAAGGAGGGTGGCGGTATCAGAAATGCGAGTAGTTTTGTACCACGAAGTCCCGAGGCGCCGCATTTAATTTCACCGCAAGAAATATGTTATGCAGCTTTCGAACTCAGTCTTATGCCACAGGCATATGAGGTGGGTGGTTATCATTTGAGCCCGTTCTCGTTTCGCCCTTCTCACTTGGCCCTTCTCAAAACAACCATTCTCAAAAAGTTCTTCTCTCTTGGACCTGTCGCATTTGGTCCTTTCCCGTTTCGTCCTTCGCATTTCAACCCTCCTCATTTGAGTCCGTTCTCGTTTAGCCCTTCTCACTTGGCCCTTCTCAAAACAACCATTCTCAAAAGGATCTTCTCGTTTTGACCCGTCGCATTTGGTCCTTTCCCGTTTCGTCTTTCGCTTTCCAACACCTCTCATTCGGGCCCGTTCTCGTTTCGTTCTTCTCACCTGGCCCTTTTCAAAACCGCAATTCTCAAAAATATCTCGCTTTGACCCGTCGCGCTTAACTCTTTCCATACCAAAATCGTTTTTTTTTTTGGGGGGGGGGGGTAATTTAATAAATAAATTGATATATTTTGTGCGTGTGTGTGTGTGTGTGTGCCACGCTACTGGCGTACTCTCTCTGCTAAGGATTTTAGCAGTCCGTCGAGATCGTCGCGAAAGGCTACTAGCTGACAATAAAACAGACCATCTATTTATCGCAGCCAGATCATATTCCGAAATGTCACGTTGTTTGGGGTCTCTCGACTTGGGACAATGCCACCACTTCTATAATGCAGTGGTTCTCAAATAGGGGTCTGCGAAGGCATTCTAGGGGTCCGCGAAGCCCTGTCTCATCAGTCAAGCACGGCAATATTAGTTGTCTTTCTTCACGTTGAGAAGAAACGTTCCAATTTTCGGGTGAGTACTCTCGTGTGTATGTCAATAAGATAAGTCTACTTCACACTAGCAATTAGTTATATTTATTTATTAAATCATTATCATGATAGCCTATACCTTTCTATTCCCCTCACACCGAACGGGGTCCTCCATCATCTCCGCCTTTCTACAAGGGGTCCGCGAAACATCAATGGTTGAGAACAACTGCTATTATGTATGCTATTTCTGTTCAAACGAAGTTTCCAAATTAAATGTTCATCGCTTTTTTTTTGTTTGTTTGCTTAGAGGAAGGGAAGCAGGTGTCATTGTACGATTGTCAGTGCGTACCTCTACACATAACATACTGGGTGTATCAAGGAGCGGCCAGGCTCTTTAAATCGACCGCAAAATTCGGTTTCTTAACCTATCGCGTTCCGATTTTGTACAGCGTTGGCCACAAGTGCATTTTTTATTTAAAAAAATTCGCAAAAAGCGAGCTTTCCTGAGGAAAAAGTAAAAAAAAAAAGGCTTTGCTCTTATGGGAACGCACCGAAGCCACCGGTCTTCAAACCATAGGGCGCCCTATGGTTTGAAGACCGGTGGCTTCGCTGCGTTTTTCATAGGACCAAAGCCTTTTTCTTTTTTTACTTTTTCCTCAGGTAAGCTCGCTCTTTGCGAATTTTATATAAAAAATGCACCACCCGTGGCCAACGCTGTACAAAATCGGAACGCGATAGGTTAAGAAACCGAATTTTGCGGTCGATTTAAAGAGCCTGGCCGCTCCTTGATACACCCAGTATATCTGATGGTATGTTGGGGGCCCAAGCAAGGTAAGGCTCATCAACAAAGCCGTGAAGGCATAACAACGTTAGAAACATGCCAAACTAGTGCCATTCGGTCGTGGCGCGAACGGGCGAAATGAGAATGGGTCCAGTTGCGAGAAATACAATTTGGATCTTATGAGAAGGTTCAAACAAGGCGGACCAAATGAGAATGGGACTAAATGCGCACGGTCAAAATGCGAATGGGACGTTTTCAGATAACGGGCAAAATGAGAATGGGCCCAGTTGCGAAAAACACGATTCGGATCTTATGAGAAGGTTCAAACGAGAAGGACCAAATGAGAATGGGACGAAATGCGCAAGGTTCAAATGCGAATGGGATGTTTTGAGATACACCCGCATATGGTATGTATAGAATGTAGGATGCCCCATAATACAATAGGCTTGTATGGTTCCGTTCGCCTGCATCGTTCCGCCTTAATCCACTATGCTTGTACCGCCTTTTTTTTTCTTGTATAGGATGTCCCATAATACGTTATGATGTATGAGGCTTTTTCCAACATCGCTTCATCATCAAGATTTTCAAACGGGGTACTGAGACTAAAGCAATTTTGTTGTGTATATGTTTATACAACCGTAAGTTGTTCAGTCCCAATCGGCATCTGGTATCTCAGCTGCAGATGATAAATTTATCCAGTGCAGAACAACCGCTAGCCTGAGGTCTTCAACGTTCACCACGCAGTAGTGATCATACGTCGGCATTTTAAGCTGTCCTCACACAAACTCATGATCACCTCTTTTTCCTCAATGAGAACTCACGCCCGCTCACGATCATGATTTATTAAAATCAGGATCATCACCCGGACTCTCCCTCGCGGTACAACACAAAACCAAAACTCACTCGCCGTCACCACCAAGGTCGTCACGCTCACAGATCATCACGGTCATCACGCTCACTGGTTACCACGCATTATCAGACTCACAGGTGGTCATACTGGTACCATCACACTCACACGTCCCCATCACACTCACACGGTCATCACACTCACCGGTCACCACGAATTATCAGACTCACAGGTCATCAGGACTCACAGGTCATGTTGATCACACCCACACGTCATCACACTCACAGGTCCTCACGGTCCTCACGCTCACAGACCGGTCCTCACACTCACAGGTCCTCACGGCCATCACACTCACATGTCATCACGCTCATCACGCTCACATGTGAATCCGGTCCTCACGGCACTCACACTCACAGCTCCTCACGGTCCTCACACTCACAAGTCATCATGCTCATCAAACTCACGGTCCTCACGGTCCTCACACTCACAGGTCAGCGCGCTCCTCACACTCAAAGGTCCTCATGGTCCTCACACTCACAGCTCCTCACGGTCCTTACACTCAGCACAGGTCATCACGCTCATCACACTCACAGGTCCTCACCCTCACAGGTCATCACGCTTACAGGTTGCTTTCTTGTGTTTCAGAGCGCAGCTCTTAGGTGCCCATTTCCGCGTTGAGCGGCGTCGGCGTCGGCGTCACCGTCGGCGTAACTGCGCGCGTTGCATTATGAGACGTCACAGTTTCCCCTGCTAAATTTAGCGGGGAAACTGAATAGGTGTTGAGGTCATGTGACGACAGTTTTACCGCTAAATTTAGCGGGAAAACTAAATGCCCAGTCTTGCTTTATGGGACGTCACAGAGCTTCACAACAGTTCAGTTTTCCCGCTAAATTTGGCTGGAAATTGAATTGATGTTGAGGTCACGTGACGCCAATTTTCCCGCTAAATTTAGCGGAGAAACTGAATTTTTCATGGGTGACGTGACAGGAAGCCTGTGACGTCATTTTTCCCGCTAAATTTAGCGGGAAATTGACATTGGTGTTGAGGTCACGTGGCGTCAATTTTCCAGCTAAATTTAGCGGGGAAACTGTGGGAGGAGGGGAGGGTATGGAAGAGGGGGAGGGGAGGGTACGGAGGAGGAGGCTGGGAGGGTACGCAAGAGGAGGAGGAAAAGAAGAGGAGGAGAGGAGAGGAGAGGAGGAGGAGGAGGGGCATTCCCTTCCCTCCGTTCCCCTCCTCCTCAAAAGCTGCACTCGAATTTCGCATTACAGAAATTTGTAAACATCTTTCATTTTTTTTTCTTTTGTTTCTCGCAAACCGTTGGTTTGTCTTCGCGTGAGTCGTACGGTGGGGAAACTACCTTAAAACAGTGCACGTCTGAATCGCTTATCCAATTTGAGAGAAATTTATTATGTTCATGTTTAGGCTGCGCACATTTACTACCAAATTTCCTTAACCTGGATTAATTACGAAAGAAACTGTAAATGCAAGCTGACGAAAGTGGGCGTGTTGAACTTTCACCTGCTGACAACGGTGGCGGTAAAAAACACAAACGCTCCTTCCGACAGGTTACACGTACAACGTCACAGTGATCAGAGCCTCGCCTCGCTGTGCATACCTCGCATATTTCTACACAAATAAACGATTACTACATATATCATCCCTCTTTCTATTCTTGTGCGACCCACACGTACTTCTACGAATGTTTATGCAGGATAGTAAACATGCATGCATCGCCCACATCTTTTTGTTTGAGGGGGAGGCGGTAAATTAGGTAGTGCGGTTTCACGTGACGTACCTCCGGTTTATCATACGAACACTATGCGACCATAATCCCTGTTGGCAGTGGTGTCCGTCAGAGGCCGTGGAGGCCGAGTTTTCCTTCTCACTCGAGTTGCTCCTCGTTTTGTTGCTCGACCGTGCTTGCCGGAGTAGGCGGCGATATAAAGAAACATCAGTTGGCATTGTTTTTCAGTCATCTCGGCCTTTATAAAATGCCGTCAGCATTTATTGTCTTGATGCATGCAACCTTTTGTTTGGACTGGACTGGCATGGTTTTGCTTGGTTTGGTTTGGAGTGGTTTAGGGGTTTGGAGTCGTCCCAGACTTGTGCTCGGTACTTAGAAAAATATAATGGATTATAATTACACATTACAGATTTTCAAATGTAATGAATTACCGTTACAAATTACTTTCACGTTACTTTTTCCGTGCACTTATCCAGAAAACAATGTAAACAATTTTGATATTTTTCAATTATGTTCTGCAACAGTACTTTTCATTTCTTATACGCCCGTATTATGGTAGTTCTTGTAAAAATAAAATATTGTATTTAAATACAATAAAATATTGTATTTAACGACACATGCGTCGTTCGCCTATAAGCTGACAAGGCACCGAAAGCTGCAACCACACCCGCCATCCCGCTAGCTTACGGCCTCCGGAAATGATCACTGCAATTGTGGAGACAAAGCTAGCGGTGCGCATGCTCAGTAGCAGCGCCTACCTGCGCTACGAGATTCGGAGCTAAAGAAGCGATCTACGAAAGCTCCCTTTTGACTAGGGTGTTTCGCCTGTTACAAGAAAAGAAAGAAATGGTTCTAACGTTACAATGTATAGCCAATGCAGAATACAGGTGTCCCAGCTTACCTTGATGTGTTTCCCAACCCCCTCCCCAAAACGCATACTACTACTACTACTACTACTACTCTGTAGATTAGAGTTCGTTGTTCTTGCTGATGACAATGTGTGTGTTTTTTTATGACAACGTGTGTGGATAGCTGATGACAATGTGTGTGGATAGAAAAATCTCAGCATACAAGAAACATTTCCATAAAACTACCAGTCACCAGCGAATTTAAATTGCCTCACCAAGAATGGAGAGGTCACCGAGAGATTGCTCATTTTATGAGCCAAAATGGCGACCATAGAGGGAGCTTGGCACTACTTTCCCATGATCCAGTGACTTTATTTGAGTCAAGAGAAGATTCGTCTAGGCTATGTATAGCTTCCGAATATGTCAGGCCGAAGTGAGATGTCCGGAGTTTATTCAACTATGTCCAGATCAGAAGTAGGGTGCGGCCATTTCGACAAGGTTTGACCCTTTTTTTTATAGTTGTTGTCTATCTGTCGTTGAGTCTCATTTGAGGTAACGCGGTAATCTTATGCATTTCTTGAACACGGCTTATGTCATCGCAATTTGGCAAAGGCTGATTGTGGCAAGCATACTGCACCGAACATTAGAACAGATCACATTAATAATCGGAAAGAGATCCAGCTTGTAAAACGAACACTCGCTGGCGAAGCTTTTCTATCCAGTTACGTGCGTCTTTAAGCACTAGGCACATGACCGTCTTTTCCTCTTGCGGAAAATTTCAAAAGTTGAACAAGTGGCATGACTAGGGTCAGCGGCACCCGGTGCAGTGACCCCTCCCCCCCCCCCACCCACACACAGCACACACTTTAACTGGCCCAGCTGCACCAACGTTGCACCCGGGTGGTCCCCCCCCCCCTTTCTCTAGTTACGTCACTGAGGTGAACTGATCACAACACATCATTTTTCTGAGTGGCTCTGCACCTTGTCCAGAAACTTGGTTTCGTCCACCAAGTATATAAGCACTGTAATCACGTCACGTGAATAAAGTAAAAATTGACGTTGTCTATTTCCGTATTGCGTCCTATTGCGGCGTGGTAGCATACCAAGATTCACGCGCACGCTCCGCGTCATATCTAACGAATCCAGGAAAAAAAGCTCAACAGAAAAAAGTTTACCGGAGAAATGCTCACCCACATTGTTTTACGGGTCCGCAGGAAAGCTGACCAGGCTTTTGACAGACCCGGGCGAAAGCTCGTTTTGCGTTCAATTTTTCTGCAAGGTGGTTGTTATCATTCCAGAGCAGTATATATATTTTATTAAAACCAAGACTGCAGGTGTCTCCTCCGCGCGTGCAAGCGCGGTGTACGCATTTCGAAGTATAAATGCGTTCAGGTGCAGCTCTCGTTCTGCTTTCATGATGACCGTTCTTGCTTTACTGTCGCCATATTTATTTCTGACGTTGACGGGATGGAGAAAACGTTAACTTTCTTTATTTGCCGATCGGACGGATTCATGGCATTACTTCTTCTTACATAAATAGAACAAGGTGTCATAAACCTTCTGCTATGTGCCACTGGATTTCTGTGACTGCCCGGCTCTCATAAAGAGCTAAAATAAAGAACATGAATATGAATATGAATATAAAAAAGACGAAATATGGAGATGCTCACACAGATTATGCAGTGCCAATTACCACAGGATAGAATTAGTTCTTTCTTTCTTTAATAACTGATAAAAATAAATAAAAGGAGACATTGGCTGCTGCTATAGCAGCGCCGGCTACTCCTTTGAACTTGAGTGATTAGCGTCCATTTCCTTGAGAGTTCACAGTTGTCACATCAAATAAACACTGCACAGAACACCCTGCACTACACTCCACGTTATAAAAGTACACTATTTACATCAGGGTGCAATGATTTGTCAGGCTATTAGAGCGCAGCGCTTAGGCGCCCGTTTCAGGCTTGAGCGGCGTCGCCGTCGGCGTCGGCGTCGCCGTCGGCGTCGCCGTCGGCGTAACCGCGCGGTGCATGATGGTAAATTTCCCGCTAAATTTAGCGGAAAATTTTCCCCGCTAAATCTAGCGGAAAATTTTCCCCGCCAAATTTAGCGGAAAATTTTCCCCGCCAAATTTAGCGGAAAATTTTCCCCGCTAAATTCAGCGGAAAATTTTCCCCGCTAAATCTAGCGGAAAATTTTCCCCGCCAAATTTAGCGGAAAATTTTCCCCGCCAAATTTAGCGGAAAATTTTCCCCGCTAAATTCAGCGGAACATTTTCTCCGCTAAATTTCAGCGGAAAATTTTCCCGCTAAATCTAGCGGAAAATTTTCCGCGCTAAATTTAGCAGAAAATTTTCTCCGCCACCCCCCTCGAGGTCACGTGACCCCCCGGCCACGTGACCCTCCCCGACCCCCCCCGAGGTCACGTGACCCCCCCCGTGCCTTCCCTTCCTCCTCAAGAGCTGTGCTCTGATTCGGCGTTACAGGGAGTTGTAAACGGCTTTCAATTTTATATATAATTCCTACACTCAAACGTACGTGGTATACTGTACAGATTACACTAAAGGGGGCGGTATGCATATTAAATTATTCAGACACTTTTTACATTAAAAGCTCAATTTAGCGCGATAATATACAACAAAGGTATATGAG
Organism: Ixodes ricinus; assembly: GCA_037355805.1. Taxonomy (NCBI): domain Eukaryota; kingdom Metazoa; phylum Arthropoda; class Arachnida; order Ixodida; family Ixodidae; genus Ixodes; species Ixodes ricinus. The sequence continues at coordinate 78,286 of JAZHYW010008530.1, read as the reverse complement.
TATTATATACAGAATTTCACAGTTGAAGTATGTATGCAATGTAAATTTATCATATGATGATGTTTCCACTTTAGTGTTGCGTTTCTGTTGTTGTTGTCGCAGATGTATAACTCTCAATAACTGTCCGCTATTTTAGTTTCCAAGATAAAATCGCGTAAGGCAAACAGAGCCCTCTTTTGTAGAACTGGCGTAGGCCAAGGTCCTAGCATCTTCTTTAGTGACAAGGGGCGGTCGTCAAGTACCACAAGCCGTAAATTGAGCTCTTTTCGACACTTTACGAATCTCGAGCATTCTAGTAGGAGATGAGTTTCATCTTCGACCGACTCTCCACATGCACATTCTGGAGATTCTGCGTGATGGATGCGGTATAAAAAATTAGCGGTATAAGCAACATTGAGACGAAGCCTATGTAGTAATGTTTCTATGCTGCGTGGGAGAGAAGTGGGTACGCGGAATCTTATCTGAGGGTCGATTTCAAAAAGAATGGAGCGTTTAGAGTGTTCATCAAACCACGTGGAACTACACTTTGTGCGTACAATTGTCCTTAATATTTCCCGAGTGTCTCCACGGGAAAGGGGGACTCGATATTACCCATCTCAGTGTGCCTTTTTGGCGAGGCAGACTGCCGCTTCATTGCCCGTGAGGCCACAGTGTCCTGGGACCCACTGAAGTGCAATATCGTGGCCTGCCTTCATTGCCGCCGTCATTTCAATATTCAGTTCAATATATAGGGTGGCCACAGTGCTTCTTACGCGGTAAAATAAGCCGAAAAAATTGGCGCCTGCACATAGAAAGGTCAAACGTTCATCGAATGTGCATTTAGGCGATCGCTTTCACCCTGTAAAAGTTCAAGGCGTAGTGTTCTCTTCTGTAAAAAGTGAACCCAATAAACTTGCCAAAATCAACGGTGGACTCGTTCGCAGACGGCCGAGTTAGCGATTAATGTAGCTTGTAGCGACATCCCTCGGAGGGGCAGAGAGTAGACGACGCACTGGTGTTGTCTGCTAGATGCGTTGTCTGCTATAACGACACGAATATATATGCGTCGAGATATAGACACCACCATGTACCAGCCGCGGCATGGAATCGCTCCGCGGATTTCACCTTTGGGCTTGTTGAAGAGAAAGACGTTGGCGCGGCCAGGGGAGCACGAGTGGGAAAAGCGAGGGTTGGGACTAGCACTTGATTGACGACCTGTTCAAATAAAGGTTCGTTTCTTCTTCTTTTTTCTGTTTGTGTTTTGCCTGTTTTTTTTTCCTTTTTGCGGGTGAGCAGTACGCACCTATCACCACCACAGATGTCAGCGCGACGTGCGCATCGGGAGCGGACTATTTGCGCACTGCGGAGGAACACTAGCTGGCGCTAATGAGGGCGTAAGAGGAGCTCCTGGACCATTATTATTTGCGCTTTTGGGGCTGTATTCATTTTTTTCGTTTTTCCGGGTTTTAGTTTGTGGCTCCGTCATTTAATTTCGTTAGTGTGTGCGCTTTTGAGGCCGAAGACAACACCCGTATTCGTCCAGTAATTAAAATTAAATTATTCTGTCAAGTAATCAAATTACTTGATTGACGGGTAGGAGTAATACAGCCATGAATAAATTACTCCAGAAAGATGATTATTACTTGTTCTAACTCTGTTTCACCTTGTGTTGTACCGCAGCAAAGGCTACAAGCGCGAGATCCTTGCTCTAGGGCACATCTCGGCGGCACAAGCTCTCGTGCACCCAGGGCAGCTGCCAACGCTACGAGCTCGCGCTTCTAGCCTTCGCTGCGGTACAACATAAGGTGAAACGGAGTATAAGATTCCGCGTAATGCGTGAAAGTTTGAGGGCGATAACCTCCAAAGGGGGCCGAGCTGCTTTTTTTGAAAGAAACGGCAGTTTCACGGCGGGGGCAGCCAACCCGACAGAAAAGTGTGCAAACGACCGGAACCCGAGAGACTGACAAAGGCGCACCGGATGAGGGCGAGCGTGCATGTCCCGCCCGCGATCAGAGACGACGAGTGGGAAAGTACGCCGCTGACCCAGCCCCGTCATCGGGCGCCCCATTTACGTAATCCTGACCCCGATCCCCACGTCCTCGTATAAGAGCGGCAGCCCCGGCCGCGCCGCACTTTCTCCCAGCATGGCCGTTTCGTTGCGCATCGACTTCTTGGAGCAGCTCCGGCTCTGGCTCTACTCCAGGGCCGACCCGCGCACGCGGGACTGGTACCCCGTTGGGGACCCCGTGTTCATCACGGGCATAGTGTCCAGCTATTTCCTCTTTATCTACGTGTTTGGACCGCAGCTGATGGCGTCGCGCAAGCCCCTGCCCATCAAGGCCCTCATCAACGTCTACAACGTGTTTATGGTGGTGTCCAACGCCTTCTTCGCGTACCAGTTCTTCGCCAACTCTTACCTGTACGGCGGATACCATCCGCTCTGCCAGGGCATGTCGTACTCGACGGACAAGCACTCGCTCAACATTATGTACTTCGGCTACTTCTACTTATTCGTGCGGATTGCCGACTTCCTGACACCGTCTTCTTCGTGCTCCGCAAGAAGTACGACCACATCACGCGCCAGCACGTCTGGCATCACACTCTGGTCGTCGTCAACGGATGGCTCTTCCTGACCCTCGGTTGTGACGGGCAGACGTTGTTCGGCGTCACCATGAATTGCTCCATTCACGTGATCATGTACACGTATTACTTCCTGGCGGCCTGCGGCCCCGAGTACAAGAAGTACATCTGGTGGAAAAAGCATCTGACCACGGCGCAGATCGTGCAACACGTGCTCATCATCGGACATGGGTTCATAACGCTGTTCTACGACTGCGGCTACCTGAGGTATCTGCTCCTGATGGCCATGCCACAGGGAATGTTAGGCCTGGCGCTCTTCATCAATTTCTACTTCTTCGAGTACAAGAAGAAAACCCTCGCCGAGGCACTCACAGATAACGTGTGCATGCTCAAGAGGGACTAACTGCGCCAGTGTGGCTGCCTTTGCCACACTGCAAGGGGCGCGAGTGTTTGTAGTCTTTCCCAAGCGTCGTCATGCTCCGGAAGTTCTGCTATTATAGAATCAACTGCTCGGAGCAGAGATGGACGCAAATGGGTGTCTCCTGAACAAGAGCTGCAGGGTTCAGAAGGCTCCAACTCCGGATAAGTCGATGTTTATGACAGCCGCGTACATTGTATAGTTATAAGCCTCTTTTTTCTTTTTTTTACTGAAAGTTTACGAAAGAGCTTATTTCGTGACTTCTCTTCATCTGTGCGCTGGTAAATACGTGCGGAAAGCGTTGTCGCTGTCTGGAAAGTAACCGTGTATGATCACTGCTCTGCACCTATTGGCAAACATGAAGCGATTAAAGGTACCCCGAGGAGGTCTCTGAGATAGCCTAAATATGACGATAACTCACTCTGCTGGCTTCAATCATCCTTGAAATCCCTATATCATGACGATACGCGACCGATTTTCCTACTAAAAACACAATCAAAGATCGCAACACACCGAGGTCATCTCCGCCGATGGGAGGACCATGTTCCAAAACCAAAACCACTGTCAGCCAATAGCAAGCGAAGTATCGTCGCGCCTCCGACCGGTGGAACCGCGGAGTGATATCTCGAATGTGCGCGGCTCGTTGCCCATACAGCCCGGACCACGATTAAACCCAGCAAGCGCGCGCTCGAGAGCTGACGCCCAAACACATCATTCTCGCGGAAAAAAAAAAATGCAGTGCGTTGTTTTTGAGACGGTTATAGCAGTATTATGTTCCCTCTCCGCGAAAAAATCAAATGTATGACTACTCTTCTTTGCTTTTATCATCTACAAAAACATGCACATTTTCTAATGACAGAGTTTGCAATCTCAACGAAATGTCTCGTTTCCATTGGTCATATGTCGTCCTGGCTGCCGGAACAATGCTCCTCCCATCACCGGAGAGGACCTCGGTGTGTTCGATCTTTGGTTGCTTTTTTTAATAGGGAAATCGGCCGCGCACCGTTATGATTTATAGATTTCTAGAATGCTTAGAGCCCACAGAGTGAGTTATCGCCATATTTAGGCGATCTGAGAAACCTCGCTCAGGACACCTTTAAGTATCTTGCATGCAGAGGAAAGGTGAGAAAACGGCGAACAACAAACGTTCCTGCTTGTCCTTGTACATTAATTTTACTTCTGTATGCCGTTTCTTAAAAAATAGTTTTTTTTCACCTTATTACTGTGTTGGGGAATGCGGTTCCAAAGAAAACAAAAAAACTCTTAGTCGATAGCAGTATACTGTACAGCTCAGGTAGTTGAATAATTATACAGTTATCCGTGTTGTCGTTGCTGTTCTCTTTACTGTTTCTATTGTGATTGTGTATTGACAACAAGCTCAACAACTGACATTATTAGTTCTCGAATCAAATGTATTCGGACTGGGCAAGAAACAAGTGATCTTAGCTGGAATGAGAGAAAGCCCCAAGGAATTAGATGACCCACACTGAGGCAGTCGTTTGTCGAAGAGGTGCGCAAACATAGTTTTTGTTGTTGTTATAAAAAATGAGTGAAAAAAAAATGGGTCTGAGTCGAAGTGGCGCTAGTGAAGAGCAAAATATATAGCTGCGGATGAACGCGCCTAAAGATGTGTCTTTGACCCGACATTGTTGAAATGCGCTTCGAGTGTATATTGTTGAGTTTAAATAATAAATAAAACGTGCGCTGTGCCCAGCGCGGCATTTCACGTGAACGTTCGCAGTGGCTCCACATTATGTCAAGTACTTTACATTCATTAACTTCCAAAAATGTGAACAAAATCTTGTGCGCAAATTGATGATCCGATTCATCCCACTGTAGGTCTTTTTCTTTTTTCCTGAGAAAATTCCGTCGAAGGAAACGCTTTTAGCAGTACATACATCCACAGTGGTCAAGCGGCAGCGTCACTGCATTTATAGCCTACCCGCTATTTTTAGAGACTCATAAACTAATCACTTTTGACAAAAATGACGCACTTAATCTTTTCAGGTAACAATTTTTATAAGCAAGTCAACATCTACGCGACCCATAGCTGTGCTCATGTTGGACGTACCCGCCCTGCATCAAAAAACACCGCAAACGAAGTCAAAGTCAAGGTTTGTCCTCCTTACATATGGTGTCATTAGTACACGAGACGGTGGAAACGGGATTCGCAAGTTTTCAAATAAAACTGTTAAAAGGACCCTCCTGCTAATACAGCAGAGTCCTGCCCAAAATGTATATCCTTTACAGCTTGAATCAGTACCTCATTCTGAAGTATTTTGTTAAAGAAGGTAGAGGGGGACTTCCCTAAAGCAAAGAACCGAACGGAGTCTTTATTTCCACAGGTTCAAGGCTGATTGATCGAAGGATCAGGCTGCCACACAAATGAGGAAGTAACGTTGTTTCGCAAAAACATTTATACCAAGAACGAGCTGCCTCCAGCCCACCTTCGTAATCGAGTCAGCTACTACAGTTACGGGTCACACATTAAGTTTACAAAAATAAAATCGCAGGTTCGCGCGAAGTTGTGACCTTACAGCATTTTCGCTCGGGATAGCCTAAGCCTAATGAGGTCGACGAACCGCCCCTTAATTGGCATCGAGGCAACGCTCGTGACACGCAGCTCCTCTCAACAAACGGAACAGGAAAGAGTGCGAGAGCGTGCGCACCTTTAGTTTTTTGCCGCCAGTGTCCTACGTCCTTCTCTCCGCTTCTCAACAAGAGCACCGCGCTCACAAAACAACGGGCGACCGTCTTTCCCAGTCCTCCTCGTCGCAAAGCACTGCCCTTCCTCGGCATCGCGCAGAAGTAGCTCGCTTATAAAAAGCCGCTTTCTCCCGCTGACCCAAATCTCCGATCCTCACCCAATGAGTATTGCCGACCCTCCTCCCCCTCTTTTTCCTCGAGAAAGCGTCCTTCTCCAAGAAGTGGCGAAAAGGGCCTTCCCTCCCGCCTTGGTGTTTATTTAAAGGCAAGCATCCGAAAGCGAAAGGTCCCTTTCCAAGTTGGACCGGGCTCCGGCGAGGGACTAGAGAGCCTTGTCACACTGTGTTGTCATGGCGGCCGTCGAGAGGCTAGATGCCTTCGGCGACTTCAACAGACCCTCTACTCGAAGTCCGATCCCCGGACCAGGGACTGGTTCCTAGTGGGGAACCCTGCGTTCATATTCCTCCTCGTCGGTGGATACCTCTACATCGTGTACCGCGCCGGACCGCGGTTCATGGCCAGCCGCAAGCCGTACGTGCTCAAGAATACGATACAGGTGTACAACCTACTCATGATTGCGCTCAACCTGTTCTTTGGACACATCTTTCTGACCAACACGTACGGTGGCTACAACATCTTCTGCCAAGGGATGACCTACTCCAGAGATGTGAACAGCCTCAACATACTGTGGTGGTGCTACTTTTACTTCTTCGTGCGTGTCATCGACTTCATGGACACCTTCTTCTTTGTGCTCCGAAAGAAAGAGCGACAGATCACGGTGCAACATACCTCCCACCACGCGTCGGTTGTGGCCAACGGATGGCTCTGGTTCACACTCGGTGGCGATGGGCAGTCTATGTTCGGTCTCATCATCAACATCTACATCCACACCGTCATGTACTTCTACTACTTCTTAGCGGCCTGCGGGCCGCAGTACAAGAAGTACCTCTGGTGGAAGAAGTATCTGACCCGGGCGCAGATTATCCAGCACTGTGTGATCATTGTCCACGGACTAATACCATTCTTCTACGACTGCGGATACCCTAGGTTCTTCATCTACCTGGCCCTTCCTCAAGGACTGCTCGGACTGGCGATGTTCATCAACTTCTACGTGCTTGCCTACAAGCGGAAGTCCTTCAGCGAGGCCATCCAACACGACGTCTGTATACTCAAGGAGGAGTGACTGCCCAGAACCGGTCAGATTCCTCGCACGTTTTGGGGCGTGCCCTCGGTTGCGCCTCGTCCGTCGGACCCGTCCAAGTTACGAGACAGGTTGGACGCCTCTCTGACAGCACAGTGTCAAGGTCGCGCGTACTACGATGCGCGCGTCTGCCCGCGCTCTTGCCCGCGTGAACGATCATCCGTCGCACGTGGCTGAAGTGGTGTAGGCGAAGCGAATGAGGCACATGCTTCCTGGCCTGCCTTGCCCAACCGTTGTCTCGCTTCACTTACTTCCTCACTTGGTAAGTGAAACGAGGCAGTAAGGTCTCAATAATGTAGCTTCGTTAATCCACAAAGCCGCTTTATGTGGACTTTTCTTGGCAGAATTTGAGCGACCCAAAAGCGTTTCATGCTCGCGCCTTTAGTGCTGTAGATGCGAGCGCGCGCTTGTGCGCCCATGGAAGGTATACATACCAACAAAAAAGCGCTCCAAAACTGAGACCGCTTCAAATAAACGAAGAGAATCCCCTATACTTCGTTTCAGCTTGGGTCCAGACGCAGCCGATGCTACAAGCACGAGCGTGTGGCCCTGAACAGTGCCTGTACTGCACGAGCGCGCGTGCTTGGCAGGGACGCTGGAAGCCCGGAGCTCGCGCTTGTAGCATCGGCTGCGTCTGGACCGAAGCTGAAACGAAGTATAGTAACAGTTGAGTGGACGGCGCTTGGAGCGAACATTGACCAAGTCTCAAAGGGATATCGCAATGCACTGTTTGACTGTACCATTTCTCACCAGTTGCTTGGTTGTGCCTAGCGTACGAACAGATCGCGCGCGGCTATGTATAGAAACCGAGGAGATTCTTTCGCTAAACAAATTTAAATCTGAGAGAGAAAAAAGAATCGTTCTGTGATGGTAAGGTTGCGATTATTAGAGACTTTTCGTAGTTGGTAGTTAACAGCTTTGTGCTGCTATACAGCTATAGTCACTGAGAAGATTAGAACGACGGGGAGGTCCTTCACTTGCCCTGCCTCCAGAGTGAGCTTCTTCTTTTCGGTAAGGCTTCGTCGTTTCGTGAGCTTGAGTATGCACGCGTGTCCGAAGCACGACGGAAAGCAATGAGCGCGTGCTGGAGCCCGTGCGTCGGGAAGAGACGTTCCTTCAGTTCTCATCGTGTCGTGCTGCGAACTGGAGCGCGGATTGTAACCTCGAGCGCGGGTATGCGATCTTGTGACCTGGTTGTAACCGGAACGATACATTTATTGCAGTGAACTATCACCCGCAGGATTAAACGTGTGTGGTTGTTGATGTTTGAAGAGCGGGACTGCACGGTCTCGTGCTTAACAATGGGCGCTACTTGAGTATAGCACTTGTTTTGTTTGGTGAAAGAGGCAGGCTGTCCCTTATTTATAAAGACCTGCATAGACAAAGCCGAATTTGGATGCAAGTCGGAACGCTTAATGGGAAAATCAAGCGCGCATAAAATACGCCATAAGCGTTCTTCCGCTGTACTTGTTGCCGTTTTGAGTGTTGTTCACGAGCTTTGGTGTACTGGCTTTCCTATTTCGCTTGCCTTGTTCTCGACTTGTAAATCCTCCCGTGTACAGTGGAACTATATATCATAGGTGGTATAGATGCGACTCGTTCATGGATCATAAGGTAGTGTAAGCATTGTAAAGATGAAAATCACATTCGTGTATGGTGTAGGATTTTTTTAAAGTTGTTCTTTGAGGTCATTGTGGGTTGTCAACTAGTCACGATTGAGTATGGGAGCGATGTGCAAAACATCTTTAGTACTTCGAAGATATCTTCCTGTCATCTGAGGACTAAACGATGTGTGGTTTTGATAATAAAGCGTATTTCATTGTCCGTTACAAGTTGTTTTGTTCCCAGCATTTAACATCAACGCATTGTATGGGCAGACACACAATGGTTTCACATTCTGAATTAAGACGAGCTCGGCCTTTTCATAGGTGATTCTTAAATATCTGCGAACACAACAAAAAACAAACAAAAAAACTTCTCGCTTTTTAATGTGTTTGTGCTTGGCGTCATCTTATGCCAACCCGATGTGTGTTCTGTCTAGTTTGCTGCTTAGGAGCTTTTAGTTGTTAGACAATCTGATTTAGAAACACTAATTTGATCCTCTTGGTATATCGACTTTAGAAGGAAGCTGCCGGGAATGCGTTTACCGAAAAGGCTGCTGCGTCTACAAGTCATTTTATTATTTTCATGTAGAAACTTAAGCTTATCTTAGTTTTCAAATACTCAACTGACTGAATGTGGAGTGCACCGATTTTGAGATAAGAAACTGCGTTAAGAATTCACTGCGCTACAAATGCGATGGCTGAGGGAGCTGAATAGGACGTGCGAGAGCTTCAAGATTCAACTTACTTCAGTGTGCTAAAAAACCCAGATTGAAGTGTTCAGAGTGCACATCACAGGAAAGTCAGAACAACAACAGCAACACTCACCGATAATCCGCAAATCACACAAATGACCAACCTCTGAACTAAACCATAAACGACAAGACGCGACAACTTACAAAATAACGTAAGCAAAAATTATCCCACAATCAATCAGGGGTAGTACATACAGTCAGTTGACCGACGTGCGCAATGTTATAGGCTGATCGTTTCTTTCTAAGAACATTATATATTCGTTGGAACACACGGACATCCTAGTTCCATAAATGATTCGGCAAGTTCCACGTTCCGACGTGATCTGCATGTTCAGAGCTGGAAGCCACCTTTGTGACACTTTATTTGGATTCGGTGGGCCAGTCGTTCACCCAAGTCTCGCGCACGTCAACAGCCATTTATCCCCAAAAATTTTAAACAGATCAGTTGGCACAATCTACCGAAGGTCATTTTTTTTAAGCAGCCGTAATTTTTTTTAGACTGAATTTGTTTAACTGGATATTTTCAGAAAAGACTACCGTCAAAGTTCACGGCCATGCCTTTTAGATTACATCAGATGCCATAACAATAAAGCACCACGACAGCAACAACAACAAACAAAAAACTACTTGTAGTGCCGCTACCAAAAAAAAAAAGATAGAAAAGAATGAATGGGTCGGAGTAATTTTGCTGCACCGGAAATCCTCAGGGAAGACCACGCTAACGTCAAATATTGACGCTAACACTTTTGAAGTTACACAAAGTTAAAGTAACAGTGTTGTTTAAAGTCACATAAAGTTAGAGTTACACTCTGTACATAATAAGTTGTAAGCGTTATGAATGTAGAGTACCACGATCAAACAAAATGACTATACTTTGGAACGCTGCTACGCGAACTGCTCAAAAGCTGTTTGTGTAGACAAACTAATAAGCTACTTAACTCGTATCCCGCTGACATCAGGCGCTCTGTGCAGATGGAGGAAAAAAATCTTAGTAGGGTACGTTGCTGAGCTAATTTGGCTTATCTTAGTTAAACATATAAAATAGCACAAAAGAAAAGAGTGGGACACGAAGTAAACCGGACAAGCGCTAACTTTCAACTATTTTTTACTGGGGAAAAAAGCGGAGCATGTATACATGCGCGAAGGGGCAACACGATACAGCTATCAAGTCGGTATCTAATCATGCAAAAACTGAAATTCATTTCCATAAGCATTTCCACTTTTCGAATAAAAACAAACAAACAAAACCCGCTTATAAGTTTACGAGCAACTGTGTCACGGCATCTCCCCAGGATCCTTATCTGCTGATGTCACAAAACGCAGCCAGAAGTTTTGCAATGTAACGGCAGATGCGCTTTGCATGTGTATATATGCTTTGCTTTTTCCTAAGTAAAAATAATTGAACGTTAGTGCTTGTCCCGTTTCCTCCCTGTCCCTCTCTCGTTTTTCTTTTAGCGCTACTTTATATGTCTAACTAAGATTTCTTACTAAAGTAACAAGCTGGGCCAGTTGGCAAACTTTGAACACGATAGGAATAAACAGCTCCGTAAACGCAGGCAAGAGAGGACACTGCTGTGCTCGCAACTGAGCACAGCAGTCTCCGGTCGTGGTACATTTTCTTCGCCTGCGTTTACTTCGCCAACACACATCTCCATTTAAGAACCGGGTAAGGACAATGCACCCACAGCAAACTTCCGACTCATTCTTCAGCATGCGCATGATCCTGTTCGGCGAGGTGCACCGCACGGCGTCCGCGCCGTGCGGTGCACCTCGCCCCAGAATGAAACAGCCAAAGAGCAACGTCCGCGATCATCGACGGCCGTCGCCCTCCGTCATTGTGTCTGGAGGAGCGCGCTGTTGGGGGTCGTCGACGGTCGAGGCAAGCCGAAGATACTAAACACACAAAATAACGAGCTGCTGGAGCGGCGCCAGCAGGGTCGCCTACGGTCAGCGGGTCGGAAGAGATGCGGGGCCTGGCGGAATCGGACCGGAAGCATGCTCGCGCGCCGGCGACTACCTTCCGGTCCCGTAGCCGGTCGAAGACCTCCTCGGTGGCTGCGATTTCGGACGCCTTTGTTGCGCAAGGTCCCGCGCCTCCTGAGATCTCCTTTCTCTCCGTCTCCCCGCCCTCTTCCGTGGCTTTCTTCACGCGTTCCGCTAACCTGCTAGCCCCGTTGGCGACCGGGGCCTTCGAGAAAGCCAGCCCGTCGGCGCGTACCTCTTCTCTGGGCTCCACGCGGCCTGCATGGGCTCACCCGCCGTGAATGCGATATAGAGCGGTTCGGAGTCCGGACGGCGATAACGGCCCCATGAAAGTTCGACGGGAGAGTTCGGTGTCTAGCGAAATTAAAGCCCACGCGTCGATTTTCTTTTTTTTTTCCCCGCTTTATTGGAGATTCGGTTGCTGCTACCGGAGATTTAGAATTTCTTTTATACTTGTTGGTGAGCGCGTTGCTAATGATGTAACTCTGGAAAGAGTAGACAAAGATTAAAACTCTTTCTAAAGTTATTTATATATATATATATATATATATATATATATATATATATATATATATATATATATATATATATATATATATATATATATATATATATATATATATATATATATATATATAGATATTTTTTTAGGTTTATGCGGCGCGCAAGTTCGTCTGCTTTGCTTCTGCAGGGTTCTGGTGACGTCAGAACGCCGAGCTCTGATTGGCTCTGGCTGAAGGATAGTGGGTACACCTCAAGGCAGCTAGCATTGAGGCCTACCCACTATCCTTCCAATCAGAGACAGTCAGAGCTCGATGTTCTGACGTCACCGCGGCCCTGGAGCAAAAAGCAGACGAACTTGCGCTCCTTATAGTTTCTGACAGTTTAAGGAACGCAAGGCTTGGGGCTGGTCCCAAGCATCTCGTTAACGCTCCGCATCCAATCAGATTGCGGCTTTAGCCGAAGAACCAATCAGGAAGCAAGAAGCGGGATCATAATAATGGTCCACGCCTCAGTTTCTCGCCGCATTGCATATATGGCACAGGAAGCGGAAGCAAAAAAGGGAAGGGAGATTATTTGTCAAATTGATGTTGCAATTTGAAAATAAGTCGAGCTTTCAAAACTTTTTTCACCGACCACAACACCAGCTTCCATTTTTTTTTCTTAATTAAATTTTACGTTTAGTTTTTGGGATCAATTAAGTTGGTACTTCACCACGATCTAAACAGGTACGGGTTTACACGGTAAGGCACTTTTTTTTACTTGACACAGAAATATTGAACGAACTCGGGACAAGGGAACGACAAGGGTCAACTTTACCGACGCGTTCTATACAGCTAATTCTTACTTCATGGGACCATGCGATCGTGGTTGTTTTCGCTGATTCTATCACGATTCAACTATCGATAAAATTCTATTCGGGCTCATATTTTGTAAGGAAGATTTTAAATAAAATAAGAATGCTATAAAAAAAAAGAAAAGGTGGAGAAAGCGAACATGCCGCGTCCTTATTTCGGGGAAAGGAGCTAGTGTTTGGCCTCAAATCGAGGTATACCTTTCATTTATACCATACCGGGACCTAAGCGTCGATGAAATTGAAGGCAGCTGCTTCGGACAGTTTTCTGTGAGATATATTTGGGCTGTACAGTGACTATTTCGTTTTCAACAAATATATCCAGTCGGCCGCAATAACCTCTTTGTATTAAAAAAGAATATATATATATATATATATATATATATATATATATATATATATATATAGGGGCATGTTGGCTTGAAGGCAGAAGGCGTAAAGAGAGATATGCAAGGGTGACAGTAGAAAACGAACCAGGAGGATTTTATTCGACGTTTCGACCTGAGACAGGTCTTCGTCCTGACGAAGACCTGTCTCAGGTCGAAACGTCGAATAAAATCCTCCTGGTTCGTTTTCTACCGTCACCCTGCATATCTATATATATCTATATATATATATATATATACCGGCTCTGAAGCTGTTAAACATTTCCAATAATATATATATATATATATATATATATATATATATATATATATATATATATCAAGAGTTGGCGCGATCGTGGCAAGGTTTTGAAATCGCCACAGATCATCAAGATAAAGTTTGGAAAGTTCCACCATGAGATATTTTGGTCGGGAGTGTGAGTCTTTCCTTTGCCGAAACCAAGGAAAAAAAATGCTTCTAAATCATTTCCTTTCTGTCCTGGAAGGCTGCTATTTTTGTACAATACACAGCGATAACATCTTTATCGTTTACGTTAATGTAACAACGTACGCGCGAAAACAAAAACAAAAAAAATATCCGAACGTGCTTTATTGGAAATGTGAACGTATTCAATTGCTACAACAAACTTCACAGACGACTGTTTATATATATATATATATATATATATACCCAGGCAGGCATAGACGGTAGGTCACATCCTACCACTCCTTATTGTAGGAAAAATCCCCAAAGTTAATCCACCTCCAAACTTCGACTTTCTAACACAAAGGAATGTCTCGGGATTTGGGCGCGTCGGTGGTCACATGTGTCCTATTTCTGGTTTGAAGACGAGCCACCCCTTCCCAACCAGAAACTTTCAAACACCCTTTTTTTTTTTTTTTTTTTTTGGGGGGGGGTAGGGTAAATAATCTTCTCGCCAAACGTTTTTTTTTTTTTTTTTTTCGTGCGAGCGTGAATAATCTTTTTATGCCAAGCGTTTTTTATTTTATTTTATTTTATTTCATTTTTTTGGGCATTTGCATTTGCAAGTTTTGTTTCCCTTTCCTTTCTATGTGAACTACCTGCTTTGTCAACCCTGTTTCCATTTCCTACTGCATCTTACTCCCTCTAATTTCTTCTTAGGGGTATATAAACATTCGCGGGCTGTACACTCGCTACCTGATGAAGAGCGGTCCCCGCTCGAAACGTTGTAATAAACTTCGAATTAGTAACTCCGACAGTACGCATCTTTGACTTATTAACTTTTCCCGGTCCATTGTTCTTTTATTTACCTTACTTCACCTATATATATATATATATATATATATATATATATATATATATATATATATATATATATATATATATATATATATATATATATATATATGTGTGTGTGTGTGTGTGTGTGTGTGTGTTACGGCCACTCAGTAAGTTATGTGAACATACACCTTAATGTAAAATAAAAATTATAAAAAAACAGTGACCACTCATGGAGCTTAACGGGCTCGTTGCAGTGTGATGGTAAAAAAAGTAAATTTAATTACATTAATCTTTTCTTCCCTGTTCCCGCTATGACCACACAAATAAATTTACGTTCTTTATTCATCTTTCGTCAAATTATTCAAGCTCATGAATACGACAGTATCACGTACTGGGGACTGAACGCATCGTATACAGTATATTACTTCTATTGAGTCCGCAACTGGGAGACAAAACATACATTCAGTTCGCTATTGAGGACTAACCTCTCGTTCCGCATTTTTTATCTTCCCATTTTTTTTTCTGTCTCTTTTTTTTAATAAACTTTAATAAGCCGTGAATCTGACCTTCCGACAGGTCGAATAGCGAAGATCAAAATGGCCTTGGAAAGTTTCTGAAGATGGTTACGTTGGAAGAAACACGTTTATTTTAGCCAGTCTGCACTCATTAGACAGTATACATAAGCGGGGGCCCATTCTTTTCATCTTTTGATGCAAATGCAAACTTTTATCTATTTTCTACCTAAGCACCGATCATTTATATCGGGGATAGTCATTGAAACTCGGAAATTTTCCGGGAAAGTGGGCAAACAGCGGGACGGGACAACACGATTCCCCAAACACTGGCGTATTTGGGGAGTCGTGCTGTCAGCTGTCCCTCCGTTTCCCTACTCTACATGACCTTGGGAAGATCATGGCGGCAGAGCGAAGCACTGAGCTAGATTTCAGACGCAATGTTCTTCCCAGAAGTGGCGCGCGGCACGTGTCTCAAGCATTGCCACAACAATGATTGACGCCACTTTTCCCAGGATAGAGGGAGGGGCTTTAAGTGATCCTGGTTCAATCCCCACCCCCTGCCCGTTTCGATCTGGATGAGCATCTAACCGGCGTGCGGTCGTGTATATCACTACTCCCTGGTGCACGTCAAAGACTCCAGGCTAGCGGTTCTGTACTGCACTGGCTGAATTGCTCATCTACAGTGAGTGACCTCGTTGCAACTTTGAAATGGCTGACCAACTACATGCTGTCTAAATATCCACAAAACCCCAATTATTATAGAAACCCGCGTGCTCGTGGCTTACGGGAAGTGTCATCTGACAGGCAAGTACGGTAACTATATAACAGATCTCGTGGAGCGACCAAGGACGAGCGCGTAACGTGGAAACAGCGGAAACCGTGGAAACTACCTCGGTTGCCTTGACGCTCTTTTTTCACACCCCGGGCGTTTCGTGTTTTTGTTAGGTTTATATCGCTAACTCCGCGTCTTCGTGGAAGAAAAACAACCAACAATGGTCACGGGATTCGTTCTGGCGCTCTCAATGCCGGAACGTTTCTCGTCACCCTGGTTGTTGTTGACGTTGTTTACGTCGCAGGCTTCCCCGTGCGTGACACGCGAGTAATTCACGCGTGAAAAGAGAGCGGTAAACGGCTGTTCCACATGTTATCTATACCGTTGCGTGCTATGCACCGTTTCACTCTTAAGCTGGACAGCAGCCGACACCACGATCCGATGGAGCGAATCAAGCAGCGCCAAAAAAAGCATAGTCACGGTGCTGGGCATCTCTGTGCGCTTTGCTCAAGACACTTTCAGGCAGCTGTGCATGGACTCCCCAACCCAGCTTCAGTTTTTGTTTCCTTGCATTCCGTTCGCTTCACTTCATCATTGCCAAAGCAAGACAGGTTATGTCCTTTTGGCACTGCTTGAACTTCAGGGACAAGGAGTGTACAGGTCCCCGGGACATCTCCTTGCGTTAAATTCTGTAACCTCCTGCCGAGCTGTTGTAGTTGTTGAAAAGTTCAGAGTTCAGAATAAGCTCCTTCCACACCTCCCACTTCAGCGGAGCGAATGGTGGAAGAGGTCGCCTCTCTCCAGCCTTCGCTCTGCTGAAGTGAGTCGGAGAGCTCCCGAATCTTAACTCTTGCGACCGAGTAAGACCGAGAGAGACCAGACCGGTTTTGTTCTGCGACCTCTTAGGACCGGATGCGTGCAGCGGAGCTAGTCCTAAGACGTCGCAGAGAAGGCTTAAAACCGGTCTGATCTCTCTCGGTCTTACTCGGCCGCAAGAGTGTGAACGAGGCCTTTAGCCTGTCACCGACTTAGTTTTCCCCGTTCGTGGTGCTCCCTGATGCTACTATGAATGTCACCCGAGCACTTCTACTGAATCTTAGATTTTCGTTTCGGCGGTCATTTTATGAGGGTTGCAACAAGCTGTACCCAGTTCACTACTGGCTTATACTTCACTACTGGAAGCTATACCTGCCCGCTGCAACAATCAGCTGTTGGGCGCATGATATTTGGCCGCACTTCTCGTATGCACGAACGACGAGAGCAAAGTGATCAAAGATCGCCGGTTGAATGGTTCAGCAGAGCGTGACTTCCACTTCACTCGAGCCCTGAACCCCTGGAAAGTTGGCTAAAAAGAAAGAAGACAGGGTCGTTTTTCTGACAACCGCTTTATTTTTCTTGTTTGTATGCGTAAATGTAAAAAAAAAAATAGTATATGCTTCTTTCATTCCGAGATTTTAGTAGAATCGTTTTGATAGCTCCGTGAAATATACCCGACACTCCGCCGGTGCCCTTTGTGGGAGCCACTGGCCCCTCCCCCGAGAAGGCATACGCCGCGGACGTTCCGGTCGGAGTTGTCTGGCTTCGAGCCTGGTCGCTCCGTATCGTGTTGGAGAGACTACGTCACCAAGCTGGCCTACTCTCTCGCACTCCTCCGCGCGTCTCCCCGATTTCGGGGGAACAGCGAGATCGCGCGAGGAGAGAGTCGGGCCTGCCCTCGAGCGGACGGGCCAGGTGCGGTCAGGAGTCCTGGATTGGACTCCGGGCAGCGGGTCGAGTCGCGGCGTGAGCTCGTCGCGATCGGCGATGACTCCACGCTAGTGATTCCCTGGCTCTGACAGTCGGCGTCCCCACTACCTGTGGACGTCCGGCTGCCGAGAGCCCTGGCCCCGAACTCCTGAGACGACGGGTAGCGGCGTGAGCTCGTCTGACCGGCGGTGACTCGCGCTCGCAATTGCCCCTTGGCTCTCAGGTTGGCGGGCGCTGCGGGCACACTGTGTCCGCGGCTCGCTTGACCGCAGTGTCTTGTTGGGGACCCTGGTACTCAATAAACGCGGTTGGATACCGGGATCATCTTTGTTGGCATGGCGTTGGCCGAACCCGGCGCGGCGACCGCCCTCGCTGGTAGTAGCCGTCGGCCGCGCGGTGGGACGGGCATTGATTCCCTTGAGCACCGGTCCTCAGACGTAAAGGTGCGTAATCCTCCCTCCTTTGTATTCCCACACCTTGCACATGCATGCATCACATCGTTATCGGATATCGTTATTGGAGGTATCGGAACGATCTGCTAAAACTTCCTGCTACTGCCCCCCCCCCCCAAAATAACTTACGGTCGATCATGAAACGCGCCTCCAGTGCCCAACTCTGCAGAAGTGAGCGTGACCCGCGTACACGCTTCTGGTGTCGACGATCTTTGATATTATTCAACAGACCTTTCCGGAAAATCCTAGAAGATTTCGCGGCGAAGCGAATCCAGCTCTTTAGAAATCATGGTTCCAGAGTATCTGGTATGAAAACACATATTCCCGTTCCATGGATTCACGAGCGACCATGGCAAGCTTTCGAAGCGAGATCCCTGCGAGCGCTCGTGGTGTGCTCGCGCGTTCTCTGCCCAAAATATCTCGAACCGCGGTAATTTCCTAAAAGGTGGATTGTGGGAATGTTCAGATGTATACGCTCGTGCCGACTCGAACGCTTCGTATATCCTCGAAGGGTACGATTCATTCCCTCCATCATTAGGAGCTCAAAACTCACAAAAAATAAAGCGAATGCAATCGGAGGTCATCACATACTCTGCTTTTCTTTCCTTCGGCCTGAAATCACAAGATGTTAAAACCAACGTCAACTTCGTCTTCGATTCCTGAATAATCTCACGTGGCATACATTGGAACGTCACATTGTGCCCAGCAGACAGTGGAGAGCGCCACATATTTCCAGAAAGGTCGCGCTAAGTGTCGGGTTCTGGAGCAGAATTCGCAGTTCCACTACGCGTACCTGAAACATGTCTCTGACTGTAAGGTCCCTTCTCTGACTGGTGTGCTTAGCTTCCTCTTCCGCCCGATGTATCGAAAGTGATCCCGAAGTGGCAACAAATGACGTCACACAATCCGGGGTGTCACGCTGTCGGATGCCGCGATCCTGGTGGTTGGGTGTTCCAGTTCCGAATAAAGCACGAGAGAACGCGAGTGTCGCTGTCGTCGCGGCGCCCGTAATATATACTCCTGGCTGATGTAACTTCCATGTACCTGTCAAGCTGGAGAGCAACCCGCAGCTGAACAAGCGTCTGCCACCGCCACCACTGCTACTGAGACACCGCCAGGATCGCGGCCGTCGACAACGTGACTCTTGAATGACGTCATCAGGCGGAAATCGAGGGACCACAGTTTAGGACGCGGTAAACCCACCAGTCAGAGACGCGTCCGAGGCTCCATAGTACCATCAAAATTCCAGAAGACGGAGAGCTGAAATTAGGCCGAGACGTTGAACGAGCTTTAATAAGCCATGAAGGAACCTCAAATCAAATTCGTCGTATCCAGGTTTAAACGGCGAGAAGCGAGTCCATCTGAAAATGGCGGGTTCCGGTGTTCGCGGCAGATCGGCAATTTGACATGTGCAGTACGACTGCTAACCTGGGGCCAGTGGCGGATCCAAGGGGGCGACGAGGCAGCTGCCCCCCCCCTCCCCAAACCAAGCCAACTCCCCCCCCCCTTCCTCGGAGGGCAATTTGACATGAATGGACCCCCGGTGCACGAGAAAGAATGGGAAAATAGTATATATCCTTACAAATTTTCCGCCCCCCCCCCCCCCCCCAAAACGGAGTTCTGGATCCGCTCCTGCCTGGGGCCGACATGTAGACGTTGCTGAAATCAAGTAACTGAAAACCGTTCCGTGTTACTCGCTCAAAAAAAGTAACCAGGTACGTTTCTCGTTACTGCGATTAAAAAGAACGCGTTAGACTGCAGCTTGAAAGTAACGCGTTGTTTCCTTGTTATTCCAAGTCATGTCATTTCTATGAAGCAGTAGTCGCTTCCAATATTTGTATTCGTTAACGATTCCTCGCTTTTAACGCGTTCATTCAGCGATGCACCGTGGCTCTATACTGACATACCTTGTGTACGTCTTTAGTAGTATAGCTAGCGTTTTCCCCTCGTACAAATTACAGGCGAGAGCTGCGGTGAAAACTATAGTTGGGTACTTCGTCGTACAGGTTCCTCATCAGAAGCAACGAAACATCGGTACTCGTTACTTCGTCAAAACGTCAGCAAAAAAACGTTACCCGTTCGGGTCTTTACTTTGTTACCAAAGAAGTAACTAGGTACAAGTAATGCGTTACTCGTAACGCGTTATGTATAACTCTAACCGGGACCAGGAGTCCCTGAGCGTAGTGATACATGACCGCTCGGCGGTACGATGCTCATCCGAATCGAAATGTACAGAGGGGGGGGGGGGGGAGGGTGAGAGGGGATCGAACCCAGGAACGAGCCCTGTGTTCTGCAGCTCAAGCTTTAGCTCACCATCTTTCGAGCTGCGGTGATTTAACACAAGAAAGAAAGGGATTAAAGAGTTCTAAACGGTCAGAATACGATTACTGAATCCCCGTGCAGTGATCCATGAATCCAGAGTCCGCTCACTAAACTTAGAAACAACTATACAACCCGGAAAAAAATTAGAAGGAAAAGGGGCGCAGAATCATTTGTACTGCAATAATTTGGCAGTTATTTGAATATAACTATGACAGCATATCAACAACGACTAAAAAATCCACCAACTATAGCAAAAAAATAAAAACAGCAGCAATATGATGGTCGAGGCAAATTTGTAGAAACCACAGGGGTGATTATCTATGAATGCGATAGCATTTATCGTTGCACACCACCTATGTGACACACGCTGCACACCGGCTATGTGCTAATGTACAATCACATGCATAGGTCATGTGCATAGGTCACGTGACCAGGTCCTTAGAGGTCGACCTTTAGGCCCTGGTCGACTTCTAGGACACGTCGAGGACGACGTCCTAGAGAGCGACGTCAAAGACGACATCTAGAACGGCCTTTAAGGCGACTTCAAGGACAACATCCAGGGCGACATCTAGGACAACCTCAAGGACGACGTCAAAAACGACACCTAGGACAACCTCTAGGACGACATCTAGTGTGATCTCAGGGACGATCTGTAGGACAATCTGAAGGACAACGTCCTAGGAGACGACGTTGAAGATGACGTCTAGGACGACCTCCAGGGCGACGTCAAGGTCGTCAGGTTCTTTGAAAAGGGTGCAAATATGAAGGAGTGCGTACCGCCGCTCCACGTACGCCCGGCTCACTGTGCCACGCGTCTCAGCTCACTGTGCCGCGTACGCGCGGCACAGTGAGCTAAAAGGGTTTACAGCGCACACCTACTCCGCATTAGGAGGCCAGAATATACATAGCTGAAAATCGTGAGTAGTAGCTTAATAATGCTATCGCTTTAAAAAAACAGCCATTTGACATTTTGCATTACGAGGCACAAGAAAGAGCTTGCAGTCTACCGAGGTGGCCATAAACCATGACGCGGCGCCATGTTGTGTTGTCGCCAAATGAGTGATCGTGAGGAAAGTGTATACCGAAGAAAACGAACATCGATGTATAGCCTGCAGCTGTGCTTTGCATGTGCGCGAAGCACACTTGGCAGTGACCAGGGTCACCGTGACCAGGGTGCACACGTTCTTCTCACAGTTACAAGTGTGCACACGCAGTTTTTAATGACAAGTCTGCACACACAACACACACACGCAGACACACACACACACACTCGGCTGTGACACCTGCAGGGTGGGTGGCTGAATCAAGCAGCGCACAAGCTCCGCCCACTGGCCAGATTATTGATCAATAAACGGTTAAAGGGCGGACCCGGTAGTGCTGATAGCGTCACATATAATAGGTGTGGCTACGGGGAGAAAAAAAAGAAAGAAAGAAGACAACCACCATAAAGCGGACCAAATCGCTCCTATAGCGTCGATCCTTCTAAAAATAATAGCGAGCTGATGACAAACCAAAAGGAAGAGTGCCGTCGTTATAGGCCATTACAGCTAGCCGATACTTCTCATTTCCGCTTATAAAAAATAGGCGCTACATTATACTGTGCGTGCAGTATCTATGGCTTTTATATGTGCCCCGGGGTCCCCATAATCGACAGCGAACGGCAGAGGGAAGCGAAGTTTCCATTGCATCGTGGAAGTGGGTTAGACCAGCAGCTAAATCGTTTCTGGCATCTCGGCGCCTCTCGAGACTAAATTGAGGAAGATAGAGAAATAAAGAGCGCGGCCAGGTGCTTGACCAGATAATCCGGAATCGTGCGGAGACCGCTAGCTAGCCTTCCGCGTGGTCCGACTCCATTCGCTGCTGCCGGTGGTACCGACCTGTGTGCCCAGGTCCGAGAATGCTTCCAACAGTTTGTTCGGTGTCGCGTGGCTTATGGGCCGCGTTTGCTGTACGAGCTGCGAGGACGGGGCGAACGCGTCGATCGTCTGCGAGCATCTCCAAGAGTTTCGCAAGAGTTATGAACACCGCTGTCATGGTGTTCATATTAGCTTCGTTCGATTTAACTGGACCTCCCGGTGCAGAACAGTTTAGGGCGGTGACTTCCGGTCGTATCTCTATACACATACCAAAGTACAAAGTACACTGTCCTATACTTTTTTTTTTCATCGGTGCAAGAGATGCAGGTAAATCGAACGGAGCTAATGTTTCTGTACTTGTTCTATGATCGCGGAACCAATCGTAAACTGAAAAGGCCTAGTGAATTGAACCTTTTGATGCTGCGTATAGGTCCCCCATTACCCCGTAGCGTCGGCTGCGTAAGCTGAAACGAAGTATAATTCCGACTCGGCAGCCGCCATGTTGCTAGGCCCGGAGGGCACGGTAAGATGACGCGAATTTTGACTGCACGACTTCCGTGAGAGAGGAATGCGGGTGCGATAATTTGCTTCTCGTGTGTCCCCCGTGGCTCGCGGGAGGAAAGAACTGAGAAGAAAAAAAATGGGAGAGGTGAGTGAGATCTTCCTTACGTTTATAAACATGAGTGCCCGAGCTCGTGTCGCGGATGTGTATACTTCAGCCGCTTCAATGTAGCCGTAAACGCCGTGGGATGACTTTTTTGTTGTTGTCGTTGCCTTGTGGGTGATCTTTTTTATGTTCTGGTTATGAGCCTCCTACATATGTTTACAAATACGCGAGGGCTTTAGCGAGCCATTATGGAAACGTCCAAGAAGAGCAGCCGCTGTTTACGGAAGACGGGAGAAGTGGGGTGAAGGGGGCTGCGCACGCTTGAGGTGCGCTTTTGAAATTGTTTACGAGAAGACAACCCGCCGTGTAGGATGTATCGGAGTTTACGGTGGGCGGTAAGGTATAGCCCCTTTAACACGCAAAAAAAAATAAAGAAAAATATCGTAGCCAAAATTGTTGCTCAGTTTGTCGTTGAAATGCGATAGCATTTTGCACCATCTTGTACTGCGTAAACGTTTCTTTATTGAAGCGGTTAGGAACTTCTGTGGAAATTCTAGGAATATTTTTCGTTCAAGCCCACGAAGTCTTGTGTCACATTTAAAACTAATTCAGTTTTTTTTTAAATCTAATTGTTTAGTTTTCGCGGACGGAAAGACCAGCGGCTTTTGTTGTAGAATTACTGCAATTCAAATGTTTCTCTCGGTGTATAAAAACATAATATGTGTATACATATAATCATAATGAAACGCTTGGCAAGTGTATTTTCTGTTCAGAAGTTAATATATCGTATCACATTCGTTGGGCGCGTTACCCCCTCTATGCACAATTGAAGTAGGTGTGGAACAGGTGCGCGCCGTTGGCTGTGATCGTTACAAACCGAAAGACAGACGCGAAAATGCGCGGGGTTCGCTCAAGAATGATTTCGCATTTAATACCTCGCACTTCTTTGCTAAGGTGTTTCCTCGCGTTTGATCCGTTCGTTTGTTTTGCGTAGCGATGGACCAGCTCGTGCATTTATCCCTAAGCGAATTTTTCGCGACGCACAAATTGGATGAATGATTATGATAGCTTTGCGTCGCGAGGAATAAGCTTATCAATGTACTCTTTTATCTGTAGACTCCTATGGCTTTGGGCCTCCGTTTCAATCAACCGGGGTGCTACATCTAGCTGAGAGATGGCTATACACCAGCTGGCCAGGTGTAGCGTCACACCAGGAACACCAGCGTTCCTTTGACCTAATTTTGCACCAAGGAAAAGTACGCTCACTACTTTATTTTAGCCGCATAATTGGAGCATTTTCAGGCACTAAATTCGAAAAAAAGAAGAAGGAAAACGAGATTCCTTTGGGCAACGAGTTAATGGTCATTTCCTTCCCTTGCCTAGGGGGAAAGGCGGAGGGCAGTATCACGTACAGTGGTTTCCATACGTCGCGCGAAAAGGAAATCCCAAATCGCGTGCAACCGCTTTTCCTTTGTTACCATCTCCGCGAAAGGGGTCAGACAAATGCTCGGTGTGCGTTCGGTGGATTCCCTTGTCTCGGCTTTCCCTAAACCGGCGAACGTTTGTGGAGGGAGTGTGGAAGGGGGCGGGGGCAAAGAAAAGCGCGCGGGAGGAATTCTAAAGCGCCGGGTAAAGGAAACAAACGGTCATATGCTTTCGTTTGTGTCTTCCTTCATTTATTTTTGCGCGCGCGATGAAAAGATTCCCCGAGCGCGGGAAGCTATATCGACGAGCGGGAACTTGGCCAGGCACGTCTCAGGAAAGAGCAAGCTGCGTTTTCGCGACCTGACCTCCAAGAAATTGGGCGAGGGTTGGTGTAGATTCCTTTTGACGGTCCTCGTGCGAAGTGAAAACAAACAAAAAAACGAATGAAAGACAAAAGTGAAAGAAATAGTTCCTCTTTTCCAATTTGTTCCTGTCTTCTGTCATTTGCCTAACCCCTATATCCTATTTTATGTCCCTTATCTTACATTCTGAACCAAACGAGCTTTGGAAGAAGGATGACTTCATCACTCCAACACACCTTCTTTTTCACGTGCTTTTTTTTTTTTTTGAACGGACAGGCGAAGCAGCGGTGGGCTGCTTCGCTTGTCCTACGTATGTCACTAGCCGTGTCAATTTGAAGGTCGTTCGGGACCTGTGTGAGCCCTAATAAAAGAGTTAATGTATCAGTGCGCGCTTGAGTGGCCATGCGGAACAGGGTTCGCTTGACAGCGTTTTGTTTCTGTCTTGTCTAACGTTTTTTTTTTTTTATTGCAGCAAACGAAATCGCCAATCCATGCAAAAATTACAAAAAAAATCCCCCTTCTAAATAAAATTTTTTTTTTTTGGTGGAGGGTTTGTTTTCAATTTTAGCTTTGTTCGAATCCTTCGTTTCACCTTTAAGTCCAGACGCAGCCGATGCCAGGGTATGATGGTACCAATCAGGAAGCGTGAAAAGTACACCATCATGGTAGTTCGTCATGCTTCTATCATTGTTGAACCAATCATAAATAGAAATGGCCTACCGCAATCATCCTGAGAGATAGACCACCCTAGAATCGAGAGCAAATCGGATGCAAATGATGGGTGGGGTAACTTTCGGTGTGCCATAAAAAAAGTAAAAAAAAAAAAGAATGCAGGTTTTAGATTTTGTCACCCTCGAAGCTTGTGATCGCAGAAAGGGGCGATGAATCAAAGTCCCGCGTTCGATACCCGGACCAGGCGGATTTTTTCGGTCGCGCACCAGTCACCTAGCTGTGTTTGGAGATTTGTGTTTGTCCTTTGTCCCTCGTGTTCCCCTTCTCCAGGGATTACTTTCGTCATTCTTGTCCAGCTCGCTTGCACCTCCGCATTTAATTGAATTATTTATCAGTGTCCTTACCAGTCAGATATATGTTCGCTTATCTTCCGCCGTGGTTTTTGCCGAGGTCACCATCGGCCAGGGCCCTGCAATAGACTCTTTTCGAAATTCAGTACCATCAGGTGGCTGCAATGGCGGTTTATCTTTTGACGTACTAATGGCGGCAATGAACCTGTAGCTTGCAGTATTTTATCGGGCACCGTCAATTTCGCAATTCGACGGCAAACGAGAATGTGCTCTTCACTGTAAAATTTTTTCTCCATCATCTCTTTCAGTGTCGATGACCACAAAGATGCAACCAGTCAGAAAGAAGCGCCAACCCAGATAGACGCCATGATAAAGTTCTATACATCGAGGGGCTTTGATGTCGATTCTGTGCTGCTAACAGATTGACTGGGCCCGAGTTATAAAGATGAACGCTTATGCAGCTCTTGCATTCGAATCCTGCTTCGCAACGTGCCAACGTCTCGAATGTATGGGCCTCGAATCCTCAGTTTAGGAATATCTTCAACTTGTTTCTTCTTCAGTAAACAGGAGGCCGCCATTAGTACGGCACATATGACATTTTTCAGATGATGATGATAGTGATCAAAGAGGCCAGACTGAATTTCGGAAAGGGTCTATTACTAGAAGTGGGCTATCTTTCGGTGTTTAAAAAAATGCAAATCATGTCAAAATTAGGGGTGGGCTATCTTTCGGGGGTGGGGCATCTCTCGGGATATTACGTTAGTGACTTTTGCTCTTTTAACGCTCCTTGATTGGTTTTATTACCTCGTAGCGTCGAGTATAGTACTCTAAACGCTAAATATCACATCGCGAAAATCGATGTGAGCCCATATCCGGCTACATTTTGATTTGTCTTTAATGGTTATACTGTGAAAAAAAAAAAGCTACCAAAATGTTATTCTTCATTCGTGGAAGCTTACTTTTTTACACACGAGGTCGATATCGATTATGCGTTCGTTATTTTGGAATCCCCGCCAGCAAAACCTGAATGACAAGCTAAAAAATGAAAGCCGTTTACAACTCCCTGTAACGCCGAATTAGAGCGCAGCTCTTGAGGAGGAGGGGAAGGCACGGGGGGGTCACGTGACCTGGGGGGGTTCACGTGGCCTGGGGGTCACGTGACCTCGAGGGGGGGGGGCGGAGAAAAATTTCCGCTAAATTTAGCGGGGAAATTTTTCCGCTAGATTTAGCGGGAAAATTTTCCGCTAGATTTAGCGGGGAAAATTTGCAGCTAGATTTAGCGGGAAAATTTTCCGCTAAATTTAGGGGGAAAGTTTTCCGCTAGATTTAGCGGGGAAAATGTTCCGCTAAATTTAGCGGAGAAAAATTTCCGCTAGATTTAGCGGGGGAAATTTTCCGCTAGATTTAGCGAGCGGGAAAATTTCCCGCTAGACTTTAGCGGGGAAAATTTTCCACTAGATTTAGCGGGGAAAATTTCCCGCTAGATTTAGCGGGGAAAAATTTCCCGCTAAATTTAGCGGGGAAAATTTTCCGCTAGATTTAGCGGGAAAATTTTCCGCTAAATTTAGCGGGGAAAGTTTTCCGCTAGATTTAGCGGGAAAAATTTTCCGCTAAATTTAGCGGGAAATTTACCCATCATGCACTGCGCGGTTACGCCGACGGCGACGCCGACGCCGCTCAAGCCGGAAACGGGCGCCTAAGAGCTGCGCTCTAAAAAAAACTTTAAAATCAGGCAGCACGATTTTCTTTCTCATCGCTTTCTTTCTAGCGCTGAAGTACTATGTATATGGAGCTTCGCGGTTTGTGTTCCTTTGATTTTGTACTAATTATACGTGTGTACTTGCACAGTTTGGGTAATTGCAGTATAATATAATTACAGGTGTTATTTAGTGCTATATAGTGCAAGTGTTGGTTTGGGGACTATCACGGTAGTTTGCTCGCAAGTGTATACTCTCAGCAGGAAAGCTTGGCTGATCCTCAAATACCTTCGCTTCTTGGACCAAACGTTTATTGATTGTTTTCTTTTTAAAGCTACACTCTCAAGAAATGCCTGCGCGTCTACTTACCCACAAAACACTCAAAGAGCCAATCTCTGCGATCTAGGGAATCAGCTCAACTAATGATGAGGCGGAGCATCCGTTTAGACCTGAAATAACGTCTGCGCTGTGGCATTACGCAATGCAAAGCGTCGTGCTTGCATTGCGTAATGCCACAGCGCAAACTTCATGCCTGAAGTTTAAACAGATGTTCCGCCTCATCATTCGCTGAGCTGATTTCGTAGATCGCAGAGATTGGTTCTTTGAGTGTTTTCCGGGTAAGTAAACGCGCAGGCATTTCTTAGAGCTGCTAGTCAGCAATTGACAGCAATGCTGTCAATTGTTATTTCTGTTTCGCTAATAACATGTTTTATAAAAACGAATTTCTTTTTAAAGAGGCTTATAATTTAAAAAAAATGTACTCGCACTTTACTTTAACAGCAGTAAACCACATTAAGAAACCGTTGTCAATGGGGTTAACCAAAGATACACCGCACAACTCTGCAGCTTAAAATAAAAAAATAATAATAATTAAAAAAGCAGCACCAAGAGACGACGTACGAAAAAGCTGATAACGCCGGTTATTCGCTCCATGGGACAGTTAGTGCTTTCGCATTAATGAACGACGTGGACAAACAAAACGCCGTCTACTCCGTCCATCTTGTTCCCTACGTTTACTTGTAGCAGGCTTGCACGAAGTAGTCAGACTACTCGTAATCGATTACTTTTTGGAGTAATTTTGTGATCTCTCGAATATATGTATTAGGAAGTAATCGTAAGAGTAACTCGATAACTTTTGGAAGTACCAAAATTACATGTGACCGTTGCTTTCTTCCCACCCCTTCCTAATGGCGCCATTTGCTCCTTCAAGTTTCCTACCAAGGCAATCTTCGAACCGAGTATCCGACATAATCCACCACTTTTACCGAAATTGGTGGATTATGAAGATAGTATTTCCTAGTTCGGTGATCCTAATCCGACAATGAACAGTACGAAGGACCCGTTTTCAAACTGCAGAAAAATCTGTCGTTTTAAAAATCTGAAGAATCCGGAAAGGTAACGCGGTTACTTTGTCAAGTAACTGCCAATTACTTTTCTTCTCAAGCAATCCAGTAATATAATTGAGTACTTTTTAGGCGAGAGTAATTGTAATTATAATAGATTACTTTTTTTGTAACGTGTACAAAACGCCGTTTCTTGACGCTGTCTTTTTTTCAAATTTTAGGTAGGATGCATTAACTGGTTCAAGTGCCGTACGGCATACAAGACTCTATACCGTACGGCACGGCTGAGCGCGAAAACATCACCACTTTTTTCGCCACGCCTTCAGACAGAGTATTTCCTCCAATATACTATATGCGTTTTTCTTGAAGGGTGAACATCAACACTTTCAGCAGTCTTTTTCTCTTTTTTTACGTACTTCTTCGACTTACTAAGTAAGCATTGTGTGGTATCGGAACACTCTAAGAAATGCCTGCGCGTCTACTTACCCGCAAACACTCAAAGAGCCAATCGCTGCGATCTGCGAAATCAGCTCAGCGAATGATGAGGCGGAACATCCGTTTAGACCTATAGACCTTTTCAATTTAGTAGTTCCCTCACCGGCGGATAGAGGCGCTGACGCACTCGGCGCCATTAGGTTGCTTCAATTGGGTTGGTTTCGGTTTGAACGTGCACGCAGTTATGTTGCTGTTTTGCGTGGTTTTGTGCTAATTTGGTGATACGATTATTTTCCCCATAGCACACATACCATGAAACAATGACATTGAGCCACTTTTGAGAGACTACAAGGCGTTTTTGAGCCTAAATTGTGTGCTTTTTTCCGAACTCCTTTGATGCAGCTGATTATGGTCGGTTGCGAAACGTCTGTTTAAAGCACGAGGATGATTACCATCGTCTATGGCCGTAGCCGATGACACTAGCTTCCAGAAAAGACAACTAATGAAGAGACTAACACAGCAATGTAAAGAAGTATAACGACAGCTCTTTGGCAGGCCCAGTAGGAAATTTCTTATATTATCAA
Source organism: Ixodes ricinus (assembly GCA_037355805.1). Lineage (NCBI taxonomy): Eukaryota > Metazoa > Arthropoda > Arachnida > Ixodida > Ixodidae > Ixodes > Ixodes ricinus. The sequence continues at coordinate 48,942 of JAZHYW010008530.1, read as the reverse complement.
CCCTCCTAAAGCACTCATAAGCAGCATTTCGCGATATTGCCCTAGGAAATAAATTCACTTATATGAACATTTGCTTACTCAAGATATGATATAAGTGACTGGCCCATCGGATTAAATCTGGCATTTGTCTTCCGTGAAATTGGCAACAAATAAAATTAAAGGGCGCAGAAGAAATACCTCGAAAGTTTGGCTGAATTCTAGAGCTAGGCACCACTTCAGGGACCTGTGTGAACCAACATTTAGTTGTTTGAACAGATTCGCTTGGTAAATTCGACGTCGCCAGCCACCAGAAGTAAACCTCTATGCGCCGTCGACAGCCCTGGACTCCGGTGATTGTTATGCAGACGGCTTTTTCTTCCCGGGCGCCAAATGTTGCGGACCCCAGATAGTACTGGAAAAGTTAAAACAGCGTACGCAAAAAAGGGAGAGAGAGAGAGGAGAGAGAGAGAGAGAAAGAAGCGTTGTTATTATTGCGCATGGGCGCCGAACCAAAATCATGTTTGGATTTCGAAATAGAAACGACATTATTTCTTTGTGCACGCGATTCTAAAACTCGCTACTGTTAAGTTGTATGTGGCAGTTACGCGGGAAGTCCCAACCTTTGTGTTAAAATAAATTAAGTAAATTGATCCGGTTATCTAAATATAATCAATAAATTACTTAAATGACTGTCGAAATGGGGAGCGATCTTGGTATACAATTTCTTAAACTTCATAAGTAAACCGACCAACCAAATGTTTACACTGCAAAAAAAGATTGAGAACCTCATACACATCTAGGTGTGATATTATGAATGAACAAATCGCCTGAAGTTGACGTACCATTACTTCTAGCCTCAGATAAAATACAAGCTAAACGTTCGTTGTCTATTTCCTCCACGAGTTTCCTCACATAATCAACATAAACTGTTTTCGATATATTATGAATAAAAATGATACCTTCATTAAATACAGATAGCCTTCTTGCGCTGACTTATTCTTGACGCCTTCCAATCCTAAATGCGTGTATATATATACGCGCTTCTTATGTTCCGCCACAATTAGTAAAGAAACCTCAGTTGTCATAAGGACCTTTGTACCCTCGTGATGTCTTAGACGTCGAGTAGACGTGTCGGACTACAGTTTCCGAAGTAAGGCAAGAAAGCGCGGCGAAACGCGCGGCGAAAAACACGAATACAACGCATCCGCCAAGGCGCGGAGGGGAGAGCGGGGCAGCAAGTTGAAGCAACCCAATGGCTGCCGCGTCACGTGATTCCAAGATGGCAGCGCCCCTGCTAGGGAAGATGAAATGGTCTATAGAAATGAAATCTGCGCTGTGACATTACGCAATGCAAGCATATGGACGCTTTGCATTGCCACAGCGCAGACATAATCTCGAGGTCTAAACAGATGCTCCGCCTCATCATTCGCTGAGCTGATTTCATATAGATCGCAGAGATTGGTTCTTCGAGTGTTTTGCGGGTAAGTAGACGCGCAGGCATTTCTTAGAGTTAAGCGTCTCTGCAGCGCATTGTCGTTCAACAATATATAGGTTACGCTTCACATTATAGGTCCGCCCGCAACCAACGCGTACGAACCAATGGGGCAAATCAAGCAGCGGCAAAAGTGCTCGTTGTTTTTGGCTTAATGCTATCACGGCTAAAGGCGCATTCCCACCGGCGATGGAAACAGTCGCGCGATGTGACCAGATCGCGTCGCAAAAAAAAATAGATGGTCACACTGGCGTGCACGATGAGCGAGTGCAACGCCTTCGCAGGCGAGTCGTTTCTCGAAAACTCTCGCTCCGAATGCCGTTGATTGACTCCAGCTGCTCCGCGACTAGATCGCATCGCAAAAAGCTGGTCAGCAAGCGACTGCTCAAATCGCGTCGCTTTTTGGCCCGCGATGGTCGCTTTTGCGATGAAAGTTATCGCGCGACTAGATCGCATCGCCGGTGGGAACGCGCCTTAAAACCTGGGGGGGGGGGGCGCTGATTGATTGATTGCATAGCGGTCGGAAGCGTTTCACGCAGCACACACCACTGAAGTGTGTGCTCGCACGCTGCGGCCCTCCTTTCGCTTATCTTTATTTTTTGCGTGCTGGGCAAAGATAACTATACGCGTATGGCGTTCCGAATAGCTCGCTCGGTTTCGTCTTGTAGATAATCGGTTTCCGGCCTATCCATTCGCGATTGGGAACAGTTTCGAGTACGCGGAAAGGGGCCTTATACCTAGAAGAGTTTCTGTGCATGTCCGCGCCTATAGCCTTCCACTTGGCAAATAATTACCGCGCACTATATGGTTAAAAATATAGACTTTTTTTTTTGTCGTGTTTATCAATGATTAGGAGACGCGCAGGTCATCTTCTGCTCTGTGGGCGTCTTGCATGGTCGGAATAATTATATTGCGATTCGAAATTGGCTATCCCGAAAAAAAAAAAAAGACTTATTGGCGACGCGCGCGACTAGACGCGTCGCTGTGATATCGGCTTTCCACGGTTGGCCAAGCGATCACTATGACGGCTCCAGTATACGATCAATTCTACTTTCATTATTGAAAATAAGAGTGATGTCAAACTGCTCACTTAGATGGCGTCGGTTTAAAGACGCGGTGAATTCGAGCCTCTACCGTGCTTCCTGCACACACCATCGAAATTTTCACTGGCGCTCGATAATCTTGGTCGTGACGTCACGGATAGGAACCGTAAGAAGGTTAGCCACCGAAACTCTTCGAAGGTTTCATGCATTCGCATTCGCCGCTAAATGCTGTCTTCATTAAATAATAATGATAATAATAATAATAATAATAATAATAATAATAATAAAGTTCAGTGAGACACGTGTCCCTACAGCCACATTCCCACTGCTCATACATTATACAAAAGAGTTGTCCGCAGACACGAAGACAGAAATGTCTGCGGACAGAAATATCTGCGGAGATCTTCGGAGCATGTTTGGTTCATATATTTGTTTGATACGAACATATCTGCACACCGTTTTTTAAACTTTCAAATCCGTAACTAGGGGAAAAAAATTTTTAGATGGCTCTGGCTGCTCTCTTGGAAGTAACGATGGGACCTCGTTTCGTCTTCTGTTTTGTGAAATCGTGTAGGTTTGTAGCTGTCACCTTCGATGGCAAGAACAGCTCCCAGAGTCTCGCGGTCTTTGTCTCCGAAAGAAGCGAGGCACGAGAGACTATTTCAGGAGTCGTAATGGTGGTGCTCCATTCCGTTTACGACTTCCCGCTCCTGGGTGTCAGATCCCGTGGTGCTCAAGGCCTCACTGGATGCATTGTCTTCTTCCACACTCATTGCTGCCCATTGCTGGAACAATTCCTGCCTCTAAATAACATCTCGCTTGATGTGGGACGGTGGTTTCCTCTTTGTGGCGCAAACTCACTCTCTTCCCCGCTGTTTAATTTTTTTTTTCTGTATTGTTTGATCCTATTTTTCCCAATACGAAAAAGTAACTCAATATTAAGAGGAAGGTTGGCCTCGTTTTGTGCTTTGCACTATATACATGGTGCTTTTTTTTTTTTTAAACTGAAATGAAGTTTTAAAAGAAAACTTGAAAAGCAAGATTAGTCGTTCTGGATAACGTATTATACCAACACGGACTTTAGGTCGGGAGGTCACACTAAATGGAAAGTAAAAGATAATAAGATATTAGCTGTTATTGTTGTTGTTTTGTCTTTTTCTGGCACGTTCTAATCAGGTATGTATGCCCGTTGTCAAAGCGGACGAGGGCAGGCGCACTTATTACATTTTATTCAAGAAAGGGATCCAGCTCCGGGGTTTCTTGCGTCACCCACACTAATTACATTTTCGAAGTACAAAGGCTTTACCCTCCCCGGCACGCCATTTAGTATGTCTAAATTCAGAGCCGCCGCTTAGAAAACGCCAAATGAAGGTAATGCAAAAACCAACATTCAAATTTACTTGCGCATTTGCGACGTGTATATACATGTTCTAACACTTGCAAATCGAGCAACAACAAAAAAAATAACAACGACACTATATTCCGTATTTTGGGTCGTCTTGTTGGAATAAGCTTCCATAGAATTCAATTTACGCCCTCAAACCAATCCTAACCCATTGGGAAAAAGTTTTATATATACTGCTCAAGTTAAAACATGTGTCGTCACTTTAATAGACCTATTGCTGTCGTTACCCAAGCATCAAGGAAAATGCAGGGATTGGTGTTCCACGTGCCGCACGTGCTGGCCTCAGCAGTAGTAACTTTTCCAAAGCAAAAACCTAAAACAAATGGCATCTTGCACGCGCGTTCGTCAATGCTTTCTTTTGGTTATTTACTTCGAATCATTTATACAGGAAAGGCGTGCGCGTGTGGCGCGTGGAACACCAATCCCTGCATTCTCCTTGATGCTTGGGTAAGACAGCAAATGGTCTACTTAGGAAGAAAACGGGGACAAACAAAATTTAAAAAATTCAATAACTTGGCGAGAAAAAAAAACATTATTTGACTTATTACTTAGTTTGAGAGTTCAGCCGTTTCTAGGCGGAGCACAAGTTCGTCTGCTTCTTTTGAGGGCTTCTGGTGACGTCAGAACGACGCCGAGCTCTGATTGGCTCTGACTGAAAGGATAGGGGGTAGACCTCAAGGCAGCATGCTTTGAGGTCCACCCACTATATCCTTCCATCAGAGCCAATCAGAGCTCGGCGTCGTTCTGACGTCAGTCCAACACCTGCGCAAGAAGCAGATGAACTTGCTCGCCAGTATTGGCGTGTTGAACCAATTTTGAGGCAAATCCGCGGCCGTCAAAACATCCCCGGATCTAAGAGACGAAGTTTAGCTGTCTAGTGCTCCTCATACTTGGGCGAATGTAGGTTGAATTGTGAAGGCCAAAAACAACACGATCAATGCTCCACTAAGATAAAACATCCCGACGTAAGCAAATACATTTCTAGTGTGGTGATTTCCAGAACACATTGTCCTCAATTCATACCGGGGTGGGGGAGGGAGGGGGGGGGGGAGTTACACTTTTTGTGTATTCCTGCATCCGACGATGACGTCTTGCGTGCTCATTTGATGACAATGAATCAATCAGAGGTCATATATCTCGGTCTATCAGTCTGCCACCTTGAAACAGAGAGCGTCAGAGTGCGTAAACAATTCAAATCTCGTGTTGTCTCCGCGCTGTCGATTCCGGGCCACCGCGGTTATTTCCACCCATAGACATCGTGGTTATTTCCACGTACCCCGCAGCCACGAGTTTTGCTTTCGCTGTTCTTATACATGGCTGAATAAACATGTATACTGATCTACTTTTTTTTTAATGACACGTTCAACACAACACCAATTATTTCAAATCAACGGACAAATGGGAGAGGGTTTGTATCAAAGGGGAAGGAACGTGCTGCAAATTAAATGTTAGACGTTTAGACAACATGAGGCTATAGTTTACCTTTAAGCAGGGGCACACTGCTTATACATGAAACAAAAAATCAAAGTCAAATTGGACGTTTTAGTGTTTATACAGCGTAAGGTCGGTCTGCCAGGGTGGGGCGACACTGGTTTACACTGTAGATGAGCAATTTTGCCAGTGCAGTACAATCGCTATCCTGGGGTCTTTAACGTGCACCACGCAGTAGTGATACACGACCGCACGCCGTTACGATGCTCATCCAGGTCGAAACGGCCAGGGATGTGGAGTGAACACAGGACCGCTGGATTCTGTAGCGCGAGCTTTCGCTCCACGCGCGTCGAGCTGGGTGTGCGCTTTAGCCCACTCGGCCACCGATTCCCCCTACATGACACAAGGTGTTTATGCGGTTGGACGCACCTTCGAACGAGCGCAAACGAGCTTGAAAAAGCTTCCGTACAGTTCCATCTTCTCGCAAACATGGAGCGCTCCGCGAGGCGATCCGGAATAATAAACCGACACCGATTCGACACAAAGACCGAGGCAACGAGGCGAAAACCGAATTTAGTTCCACGGTTGATTTCAGACTTCCCATTAGCGTATACTGGAGCCGAGATGCGACAAGAAAGACAAAGGCCACAAAGGCCAGTAAATAGACATGAAAAAAAAAACGTGTGTAAAAAAGTAACAACAACTTGTCGATCTGTAACCGCCCGGAAACATCAGTGATGAAGATGTTTGAACGCCTAAAGCGCCATTTATCCTCTCGCAATTTCTGTCTTAAGGGTGCAGTCCTGATTAAAATAACTGAGTGATCCCTGATGTTTGCTACAATATATCGCCTATAGATGGTGCTTGGAGCTGGTTTGGCGATTTCCGTGAGTCGCTTATTTCTCGTTCCTCATCTAACTCGGAGATCAATGTATACAAATGCGAATAGAAATATTCGCGCATTACAACATATAACAACGAAATCAGTTATTTTTCTTCTTTTTCTAGCCTTAGAATTTGCCTGTTTCTCGGTCACCGAGCGCAACAAATGGACACCACTATACATATATGACGCAGAGAGGAGCGGAACTAGAACCAGAGGCCGGTGGAAGTCATTATGTACCGAGACCATAAGGAAGTGGACATGAAACCGACGAGCTACAGTCATTTTCTTGTTCCGCAGCACGATTATGACCAGCGAAACAAGGCACAAGCATGCCAAACATTGGTATAACTTCTGTTTTTCTTTCTTTAATAGTCACTCCTATTATGATCAGATAACTATTTGACTGTAACGATTTGAGCATAGTTTCTCGTTTCTTATAGTCCCAATATAATAACAGTACCCTAAACCGGCACAAATGTTTAAGATAAAAACAAACTTACGTTTGTTTTTATGAGTGTTAGCTAAAGTACATATAAAAAGTACCTGAAGTAAAGTACAAAGTAAATGAGAGGTTATGCACTTCGATGTAAGTAGCAAGTACACCGGAAGCGAGGTACTTGAAGTAAAATACTCAATACAATGTAGATTCAAAATAAAACACGTCTTCCATTTTTTTTACTGGTATGCATTGTTCTGGGTGTAGTCGGGGTGCATAGTTATTTTCGGAAATGGCGGCGAATATTGAACAAAGCCAAGTGGCCACGAAGTAGTCGTATATACAGTCGCTGACAAACTATTTAACCCAGTCGACTTATAAGGTACTTATTTGTATCGGTCTTACAGCCGTCATTACTTCCTTTAGAGAAATGACCAGATGACGTCTCGAAACACGATAGCGCGTTTTCGATACGTCATTCTTTGGTTGTTGCTGTTGGTGTTTTTGTTAGGGTCTGGTGAACTCTTGTACTCGATTTTAGAGGTTCTGTCTAATACTTAGAAAGCCGAGGATGCAAACGCGTGGTCCTTGAAGAAGCGAGCGCAGGAGGGCACTGCCAAGATGAATGAATGCGTTCGTCCTCGTGCCTTTCCCAGCGCTTTACACAACATATTGAGTATAGTTATTGCCTTCTGAGAACGACAAAAAGAACACTTCTGCGGAAGCTCACTCCCTTGGTTACACAGAACGTAATTTTGTGATACACATTTAACAAGACAAAATTTGAGGAACTATCTTTGAAGCTGAGAGTTGCGTAGTTTCTCCGGAAAGTAACAAAACAAAAATAACATTAAGTACAAGTACATATTAAGAAAATCTACCGCAAGTAAAGTACAAGTTAGCTAATACCCGTGTCAGACGGCGGTTCTAAAGATCCTTTTCACTAAGCTCCGTTATAAAATCCGCCAGTCAGCTCGCGATGTTGAGTGCGCACGTGCCCTACGGCGTGCGCTGGTTTGCCGATTTTATAATGGAGCTTAGTAAAACGGATCTATAGAACGCCGTCTGACACGGGTATAAACTCTATTAAAAGTAGTACTTTTAGTAAAATGTACTGAAGGTACTTCCCAACATTGGCTCTATCTACGATAAAATCGAAGTTTGGCCGTATACAACTTCAAGAATAGCACAGTCAGCTGTTCGGAGTTAATGTTTGATAAAATTGGCAGGACTTTATTTTCGAGTCTTCTGTCACAAATTTCGCAATTATTGGAGTTTAAATTGTTAATGGTATACCATTAACAATTCCACCAAAATCTTGGGATCGTATTCCCTCAGCGTCGGAGTTTGAATTGTTTCCTTCCTAATACGTAGCACGAAGTTTAAAATTTAAGAAAAATATTATCGACATATATAGCCACGTAAAAAGACGCGTAAATAGATTTTTAAATGTAAGCGGTATCCACAAGAGGTCTACAGCATCATAAGCTTACCCCGTTACAAAAAAACAACAAAAAAAACTACGTTTTCCCCATTCGAAATAGTCTAAACTATGCCAATCACACATGCCCTATCACACGCCGAGATTAGCTTCTTTCACGACCCAGAAATACAGCAACATTGACTCGCCGTCCTGAAACGATAAAGCCGCCTTTGTTAATCTCCCGAGGTTACAGAAACGAGAACTGTGGTGGCCTCTCCTTGCGACCGAGAACACAGCACTGTGTTCCAGATTTGTTTTTTCTTTGTGATTTAGAACAATTATATTGATTATAAACGAGAACAACAAAATGCTAAAGTAATATAAGAAATTAAATTAAAAATAATTATCGGTCAGTGTTTACAAATCACGCACATTGAATAAATGAGACCACAGTTCGTAATGTACAGATTGCGTCTATACAAAAACAACGGGACAGATCATACAAAGAGGATGCCGACAGAACAAGTCCACGTTTGCAAGCTCCTGAGGAAAGTTCAAGGAGAATCAAACGCGTTCAGGGCGCTTCTGACAGGTGGTTCTGGCTCGTTTCGGCAGATGTCAAGAACAAGCATCCGGTGTCCATGTTTTTTTGTTGTTTTTTTTTCGTCTTACACTGATTTTTTGCCTTGTTATTTCGCTCGAAATATCTCCCAGCGCCCAAACGACCGGCTCAAATTATCGTGATGTCTTCTTTCTTCCAGAGCAAACGCGAAGAACGGCAATCAGCGAGCATTTTAGTTCCCGCCTGAACACGCCGGAAGCGAGTCATTCTAGCGGTAGGCTGTCACACTCCTCGCAACTTTAAAAATACTACCGGGTCCTTGTGGCTCGAAACAAGGAGCCATCCATGGTCCTTCCTTTGGTGTCTGAAGAAACTTGAATGATTATGAAAACTTAAATATATAAAACAGGTCGTAAGCTGTACGTGAACTTGCCTTTTTGTCACTCCGTGAATTTCTGCATTGGCGGTAGGAGTCCACTTCGGAGAAAAATACCTACCAATTTTGTGTACTAATGTGAGAACGGGATTCATCTTTCAAATAATATTGCACCACTTCAAAATTACGTTCTTAAAAATAAAAAATCAAGAACACATAATAAAACAAGCAATACACGTCACGAATTAAAACAAAAGACTAAGACATTTGGTATAATAAGTTCTTATAAAACTGAAAAGAAATAGGCAATCATAAATCGCATTTTAAATATAGTTTCTCCTAGCCGAGTCAGAAGGTAATTATACAGCTGGATGACATTCAGACCATTTATTAGTCATCATCAGCTACCAAAAGAATAAAGTAAAATTAAGATGTACCTTTCAAATATGATCTTGTACATGGTAAAAAAAAAGCACAATTTGTGACTTTAATACTTGCCCACTCATGCATCAAGTAAATAGAGCAGTTTCTAACGTGAAATCTGTTTTGGTATCACAAAAGTGGATTGGCATACATGAAAAGATATGACTTATGCAGGATCCGAAATGGGTTGAGTGCTGCCGAAACGATTAAAAAATATCACGATCAAAATCGGCAGATACAGCGAACGAAGAAAGGGAATACAACAAAGCAGAAAACAAGTAGTGAGCCACCAGACGATGCTACGAGAACCACATCACAACGCAGGCAGTTTGGTGTCTGCCGTACACGTGTTTCAAACCTCGAAGAACTTTGGACTTGGGAAAAAAGGCGGATAGGTTGGGATAGCAACATTTTATACAAGGATGCTGATAGAAAACCGGCATGACGAACGAGGCAATGTTGTTCGCCACGTAATGAAGAACCCCAGACAGAAGACACACATCGAACACACTCGGGCTTTGGGACTGGACATCCGGGCGCCAATAAAAGAGAGTTCTCGAAGTCCTTCGGGTCTCCATTGCCGTCCCGTGATAGGCGACGTCGGCTGCAGACGTCGTGCGACCAGCTCGTATCGTGAGACAAATAAGCGACAAGGTTATCGGCTGCGGCATATCTCCGGAAGTGGAGTGCCCGAATCAATGGACCGCTCTCCACCAGCGTCGTCCCCGCGTCACTGTTTTTCGGTCCGGAAACAACAAGGAGCGCCTCCGACTAGACAGGACGGTCTGGTCGACACGTACATCTCCGTGGACGGCCTTCGGAGACGAACCTGTCAGCGACGACACCCGCCATCCGCAGCCGAGGGAGCCAGGACAGGCGCCCGCCGAGTACGCACGAGACACGGCGAGATCAAGGTGCTGCCATAAGGGCCAATCGCCCGAGCATTCCGGGATCACGGCAGTCTTGAGGACCGAGTACCAGGGACGAGTCACGTTGGAAGGCCAGCCAGCACTGGAAGGGCAGCCGACGTTAGAAGGACAGCCGGTACCTGAGGTGCAGATACTCTTTGCCTGGACCACCATCCCATCCTGAGGCGCACCATCCGCGAGACACTTTACCAGGCAGAGAGGACAAGCCAGCAGTCATGTTGGACTCTACTGAGAAACAGGCCATCATCCCCCGGAACGGGTCATCGTGCTGTAAGTTGTCCTTAGTCACTGTGCACTCGTTGGCTGCTCAAACACTGTGCCTTGTGCATTTCTGGTGACATCTTCTAAGGCCACTCAGTGTTGAGGGCTTAACAGCACCAGAGGACGCGAACAAAAGAATAATAAATATGATGCGGTGGAGCTCTGCATTATAGCAGGACATTATAGAGCAGCCATGGTGCATATTCCACGTCTCTAGCCTTAGATTGACTTAAAGTCTTGGACAGGGGCCAAACCACGTTAAGTGTTTCGCGGTTCTTAAATTGATGGACGTTTGCGTGGACCCATAGAGCCGTTGTTTTTTTATGTTCAATAGTCGAGATTATTGCATTGGGTGTTTACCAAAAACCAGGCGAAAAATGACGCAGATTGTAAACTCACCAACATATATCATATCGCGTGTGTCCAAAGAATGTCTTATTCTCCAAAGCCGTCTACGTAAAGTCCTTGCCTTCACTGCGCCCTTCCCTGTAACGATGACCGCAGTAGCTGGACCGACCCCGCATTCGAACGTGCAAACCGTGACAGAAGCTATAGGCGTCCGCTCCCTGTTTGCGAATACCAATATCGGCTAGATAGCGCAGGGGTCGACGCCGATTCGTTGTCAGCCAAATTCGACTTGTGTGAGCGCATTGACCCCGCTGTTCCCCTGCTTGCCCGCCGACGATTTGAGAGCGGAAGCGTGCGACGTGAATGCGGCTGGCGTAAACAAACGGCGCAGCTATTACGGCACGCATAGTTCAGCAGTATATTGTGCTCATGTGCCATTAAAAGTTTTCAGATGCGCTGCCTTAGATCTCTTTCTTATATCTGGTTATGTTTTTTTTAGCGGTAAGCCAGTCTTCTAGAGAGAGCGCCTGGTTGCGCTCCGTTTCAGGTGAACGGTTTTTTATTTGTTTTTTCTTTCTTGGGTATATCTAGTTATACGAGCTGTTTTTGTTTTTCGGGTCAGTGTTCGGCGTATCGTTAGTTACCTGTCGCTTCCTGCCTCTTACTAAGTGGAGCAGGAAGTGAGAGCCGCGTTACCTCTTCCGCTCTTTCGTGAGATCCGAGCGTGATCCTAAGCACCGGCCTGGTCGTGCTGCTTCATTCAGGGGGCTGCTCCGGCGATCACGATCTGACGAGAGCTCGTTGCTGCTTGCGCGACGATCACCGATATCCTAGTGCGTCTTAGTAAAGTCTGCCATGGGCCAAATTACCCGGCTGCATCAAGAAGAAACGCACGCTGATATTTATGTCAGTCATAAATTGTAACTTTTGGCAATCATGAAAATCTGTTTTGTTTTGTTTTCGTTTTTTCAAATTGCACTTTAATACATTTGTAGCGTTTGCTCTCCCGCTAAACCATTTACGAGAGGCAATCCACAATGAGCATGACTGTTTTAGTGTCTTCTCTTCTTGGTCTCAACATATTTTCAGCGTCGTCATTTGCCAAGCTCGCTCCGTAGGTTACAGCGATTGGCTTTCCCAAGTGCTTTGCGGGGAAGTAGACGCTACAGGACCGGCATGCTAGAAACAGCGAAGCAGCGTCCCAGCTTATACTGGGTGAAAGAAAGCACTGCCAAATCCAGCGCACGAGCCAAGCGGGACTCAAACCGCGTCACAAGACGCTCGCGCGCCCCAGCCTTTGCAGTGTTTTCTTTCAGCTGAGACGCTGTTCTTAGCAAGCCGGCCCACATTCCTTGCAGTGCGGCGTTTGATAACAACATTTAGAACGCTCGTTGTGGTAGCTGAGTACAGGGCCAGCAGTAGCTGTCTCCGAAAGATTAAGACCGCCTCTGGCGCACACAAACCTTTCTGGTTATGTCGTTGCTGTTCCGTGGACAAGCATGAAGGCGACGGCTCGACCACAGGAAATGTTAAATTCGAATCCAAATGGCCGATAGACTGTTGCAAGGGGTGCGGTAGGCACAAACGAGTTTCTTTTGACCCGGCGAGATCTAGTTCTGGTTGAATCAGTGCGAGGCGCGGGGCGCGGACGTTGGTCGAAAATTTCTGGTTCGTGACTCCGTACAAAGAGACGCCTTTCCGTGAGGGTTCAGTCGGAAGCCCACACTAGCTCAATCAAAAAACAAAACAAAACAAAAAACAGTAGGGTGTGGTCCGCCTGCACACCGATCACTATCAGTTCGCCGTCGACAAATAGCAATCACAAAAACCAATTTAAAAAAGCGTTCTGCCTATCAGAATTTACGGGGATGGTCGAATGTGTTCGCGCACCACAGCTCAGAGCACGTGGAGCGAAAGCTCGCGCTGCACGACCCAGGGACCCTGCTCAATCACCAACCCTTGTTCGTTTCCATCTGGATATGAGGATTGTATGCCGGCGTGTTGTCGTGGATCGCTACTGCATGATGCACGTTCAAGATCTCACGCCAACAGAGGCACTGCACCGGCTAAATTGCTCATCATATACAGCGTAAAACAGCGCCTCCGCATCTCAAAGGCAGACCTAACTTACGCGATATAAGCACGAATAGGCTGCCTATTGAGGCACCCTAAGCGCGGACGTCTTATGTGCGTTTGCTTTGTATCGGAAACCGCACCATTTATTGCCAGTGTAAATAAAGCGCAGTGGCGAGCCCCGATCAGTTTCTCGTCGCAATAGCTATTTACATCGCAGAATCGAACGAATAATTATGCGGAGAATCAATCGGCCACCCAGGTGAACCTGGGAACCTCGGTCAAAGGTCTATATCCACTTTCGTTCAGCACCTGAGAGGCAGTCGGAAGCTTTATTTATTTATCTAGTTTATTTATTTCGAATACGCATCAAGGCCAGAGGCATTACAGAGGAGTGGGTGTTAGTAAGGCGACTTAGTATAACGCTCCGAAACAAGGTGCCGTCGCTGATGGTGACGATACTCTCCGGAAGGTCGTTCCATCTCACAATGGCGTCCGGAAGTGCAGAATAAAGGTAGTCCGTTGAGTTGCATTTGGGCCGGGCTATTTTGTACGGATGATCAAACCTCGGAGAAACGTCGGTGGGCAGGTGAAGTAGGTAGTGATGTAGGGATGGGTGGTAATACATTTTGTGCAGTAGACAAAAACGGAAATGTTACGACGAATAGAAAGGTTGGGGATGTCAAGCTGGGCTTTCATGGCAGACACACTGGAGAAACGTGAGTAATTAGACAGGATGAAACAAACGGCGCGGTTCTGGACAGACTCAACTTGGTTTGCTAAAGAAGTTGGTGAGGACTCCAAATCGAAGGCGAATATTCTAATTTGGGGCGGACAAGGGTAACACAGAGAAGACGTTTAAGGACAGGAGAGGCGGACTTAAAGTTACGGCGCAAATATTCTAAATCGGCATTGCAGAGCAATACCTACAAAAGCGAAGACAAATTGTTGACTTTTTTACTTTAATAATTTATTTCGTCTTTTATCTCGTCGGGGCGCTTAGAAACCTCGTTTAGTTAAAAAAGTGATCGCCATTCCGGAGGCAACTGCTGGGCGTTTTCTGAATCACAGTATATAGCTCCCAAGGACAGCAGAAGTTGTCTAGACAGAAATGCATAAAAATCTACGCATCACGGCAAGGCCTGGCCTCACTATGGAAAAACAGCTAAATCATGCAGCTTTTTTCATCCGATGAACCTCTGGGCGTTTTCTCACAAACGTGCTCATCGCACAAGTTGAGGTTTATTACTGGCAAAAGCCTTACATGTCCCATTACGCGAAAAGGCGGCGTCGGCGTTGTGCCCGAAAGATGGGCATAGAAATACGTCATCAGGCACGACGCCGCTCAAGGTCAAAGCGGACGCGCCCCAGAAATAAATCACAAAGAAAATCACAGCAACGCAGATGCTTCGTCACAGAAGCCGTGGGGCCGGCGGGGGCGCCGCGCCTGCGCACTGGGGGAGCGTGATGTCACACCGGAGCGCCGTGTGCAAAAGAAGACGTGGCACGCCGCTTGTGGGAACGCGCTGTGGGTAGGAACGCTTTCGCATTCTTACACGTAAGCAGACTTAAGTGTCTTCGGCGTGCTTTGTTATACCGAACAATAGAACCTAGCCTAAGCAACTTCTTTGCTCCTCCATCCAAAACTTTGCTCCCTTTAATTTTTTTAATTTTTATTTTTTAAGTTTGATCTTTGAACAGTGTTGCCTGACTTTCAACACACACATTTCAAAACACGATGAAAAATAATTTATACTGTATTTTATTTGCAATTTTGAAAATGGTTACTAATTCTTACGTGATGAAACAGCAAACTTACAATTTCGTTTCTGTGATTTAGTTTTTCTCTATACGTATGAGCGAGTTTCGTTGAATGTTCCTTTAGCGCTGTCACCACGGTACGGAAAACAAGGCGGAGGATCACGGAGCATTCAATGTGCCGACTGGACGAGCGCCGTGACGACGCACGTTTAGGTGTTGCTCGATTCGCTCCATCGCATCTGATGAAACGAAGTATAGCCAGTCGTAAGTTGCGGCAGTGAGTAGGCGATCTCGATTCAGAAACGGGAAGCACGGGAACACCTTAGCCGAAAACAACCAACGAGAACGCAGGAAATCCGGCAAAGCGCGGCGAGGTTGCACGGGTGCACGCTCTCCGTTTCCGTGTCAGCCGCAGTGCGTTGCCCACAGACCGTAGATCAAAGATGTCGTGGCTCGCTTAATCGGCCGCTGCACGTGGAGAGAGCCGGCAACCTGTGCAAGGAAGGGCCAGCGGAAACCCTCGCGCAAAACAGGGTAGATGCAATGCATGCAGATCCGATGCTCACACTTCCCCGACGCTGCAGTTCTACGGGTGCGCGGAAGCGTTTTATTTCTGGATAAGTCTCTCGAAACGAGGACGAAGAAAACGTTCGAGAGATCCCGATGGATTACAAATCGCGCGCGAGAGAGAGAGAGAGTTGCGCCTGCAGTAAGTTATAGTGGGACTCGGTGCAGAGTCAAAACGGAGATGCGGTTCCTACAAAACGTCATTTCCGGGGGAAATAACGGAGAACATGCGCAGGGGAGCTGGTGAACTTTTAGGATCCCGAAAACCCGAGACCGAGGAACAAAGAGGGGACGACACCCACATTTTAGTGTCGCTTCTTAAGCTGCGGTCGCTGTCATGATGAAGCTGCGACTGCTGTCTATGAAAGCCTTGTTTTAAGTCGTGACCGCTGTTTAAAAAACTTCACAGAGCTGCTTTTTTTCTTTTTAGCTTTGATTGTTAGAAATTTTTAAAGCTGTGATTGCTAAATGAGAGCGTTGGAAGGCTGAGTGTGGTGCGTGCTACAGGCCCGTATAGTTCTCTAATTTTGAGCAGCGCTCCAGGCGAGCAAAATAGAATATTTGTGGCTCGGGTTTGCGTCATTACACTTCCCCACTACAGTTTTTTATACTCCGTTCCATTCTAAGTGCCAGCGTAGCAGAGGCTACAAGAGCGAGTTCCGAGCTTTCAGTGTCCCTGCCAAGCACGTGCGCTCGTGCAGTGCGAGCATCGTTCAGGAGGACGTGCTTTTGCAAGTAGCATTGCAAGCAGCATTTGCAAGAAAGCATTGCAAATGTTAAAGCTGAAAGGAATGTTTAATGGGACGTTGCGGCCATGAGCTGCATGATTTTCTTCTCTTAATTTTTATTTTTTAGAATTTTTGTTATTGCGCATTTACAAATGCTGACAGATGCTTGTATTCGAACGTGGCACGTGCAAAATCGGACGTTACAAATCACCTGGATGGTGCAGCCATCATAACATGGTCGCGTCTTGCGGATGCGCCGCGCGCCCCCTGCCCCAGAGCAACGGGTCTATGACAAACACCACCCCAGATTCTAAACTTTATCTTCTGAACTTGCGCGCAAGAAAATAAAAAAGTTATATGCAAAGGACGTGATTTTTTGGGAGTACCGCAACGTAAAGAAAACTGAGATGTGATGTACCGATTAGTTTCTTATGATACCATGTGTAAGCAAAGTATGTAAAATTGTACGTGACGTAAAAGACAGTCTACAGACACTCTTTGAGGCCTTCCTTGTATGGCGGTCCTGTCACATTGGTAACACTATCCGCGGACATGTCTTAGAAGCATGTATGAAGCAAGCAGGTTTCGGAGATACGTGTCTTTTGTGGAATGCATGGGCACCGTGACTGCGGTTTTAACCCGGGGTCGCACTGCTGTATACATCGTACAAAAGACAGCCTGCATAGAGGTTCAAACGCGAGTCACAGCGAGATTCCTGCTTCGAATGCCGCGTGGCAGTGAGTTCAGGGAGAACACTTGGCACGCGGGATTCGAACCCCGGACATTGCGGTGACTCGTATTTGCAGACTGTCTTTTGTATGAAGTATGAGCAATGTGACCGCAGCTTCAGAGACAGCAGGTAACAACAACAACAACAACAACAACAACATCAATAGTAATAATAATTATTATTATTAAAAAATAATAACTTTATTTTCGAGGGAAATCAACATGCGGTGGTGCGTCAGTCCATACTACCTGTCGTACAAAATCCAATGCAGGTCTAAATGTGCGTGAAGGGAAAAGTACGCGGAAACAGGTCCATTTACACGGTCTCGGCTTTAGATTTTCTTTGCACCGCCTTCGAACGGGTTCGCCTCTCACAGCCGCGGAAGGGGCGACACGGTTGTCAAGCGCGCATACAACCGCGAAAGCTCCGTGACTTGACGGTTTGATTACCGTGGTTACCTTTCAAATCGGATCACGATATCCCACGGTCCGTTTGACGGCGGTCTGGATTCCAATATGTAAGTCAACTTAAGAAGAACAAAAACAACAAACGAAACAAAAGGCTGTCAGTGGAAAGAAAAGGTTTATACTTTTTTCTTTTCTTTTTCGTCAACAGAGAGTGTATGTACCCCTTCAGTTTGAACACAGATAAACAATCAATGCGTGAAAACGTGAGGAAATATTGTCAGCTCAAAATGTCCTCTCGGTGGCGATAGTTGCGAAACATCATCCTTCATGTAAGTAATTTTGATTTACATTCATCGGGGTGCTATTTGCTTTCTTTTGAACACGTAAGGAGGTTACGTATAAAAGGTTTCTTTTCTTGCACCAAGGCAGAGTGGGCCTATATTTGTCAAAAGCGTTGCCGTGGCGGTGCCACAATCTCCGTAATACTGTGCCAGTCACAAACGGGAGTGGGCGTGCAGAGAGCAATCAAATACGATACTTCAAACCGCTCGTTTGCATTAGACAACACACCAGCGCTAAATTCTTTCCGAGTGGTTTGGAAATCCCGTCTCCGAGAGGACGCACGGGAATCGCGCTGCGCCGAGGAGAGGGCTGCCGCAGAGATACCGGATTCGCCAAGACAGCAGAGACGGCTGTCTCGGCGTGTCTCCACGACGATAGATGGCGGCTGCCACCGATCCCGATTCAAAGGGGAAAACCCCGAGCCTGCGCGCGTCCAGCCGTTTCAACTACGCAAACGCTGTCGGCGCCAAGGCCATTTGGATTTTCGTGGAGTAAGATGTGCATTTGGATCGAGAAGTCCGTTCCCCCTTTTCCCTGCAGGCCCGTGCCGCTTCGTGCTCACGCTGTTCCTGTTCAGCGGCCTGCTGCTGGCGTACGCGCTGCGGTTCTCGCTGAGCGTCGCCCTGGTGGCCATGGTGAACAGCACCGCCATTGCGGCCATCGGTGGCGCCACCGCCGACGAGGGCAACTTGACCACCTGCCACGTCGAGCAGCCGTTGGAAGGGTGGGAACACGCGAGGAAGGTGAGTACACACCAGCATGGGGCTTACGAACAGGCCCGCGTTTGCCCGCAAAAGGTGTAGACACATGCGCGTGCGCAAAAACTCTATATTCGCGTGAGATGAAGCGACTGTGCATGCGCTGGGCCAACAGCAGCGCCACCGCAGCGCCGTGACGTCAGGGTCGAGAGGGCAGCGTACAGGAGGCGCCTCAGTCAGCTGCGTGTGCAGCGCGGCTGGTGGCCAATGAGGGCAACTTTGGACATGACGTGGCAGCAAACGATTGGACACGAGCTCTGCGTCACGGTTCGGCGGGGCGCTCGGAAGTTCGAGATCGAGGCCGGGTCCAGTGATCGCGGCCGCAGACCGTCTCAGAGTTGCGATAATTTTGCGCAAGATGGCGCTACGTGACGAACCAAACTTTGTTGGAGCGGATTCCGGTGGATAACGCTGCGGTGCACGGCCTGCTTGCAACTCCAAAGGAGGCGACGCCACCCAGCGGAAAAGATGTGAATGAGAAAAGCGGGGAGCTACCACCAATCTGTGCACGTTTTCACACTAAAAAAAAAAATGTTTTGCGCATTGTACATACGCGGCGCGAAGTAGTTCTTACGAGATTTGGTTCTGGGAGGAAAAAGCGATGCTTTTGGTGTTTGGAACGTGTACGCTTTGATAAGATAGCATATATCTTATCTAAAATTCACCTACATATGTTCTAATCATCAACAAAAAGGGGGCAATTAGTAATACTCAACGTTTAGCCTGACTTTGTTTTACTACGGTTCTTGAGTTGAAAACGGGTATAAGTTGACAGCGAAAATTGACGTAATTCAAATGAAAAACAAAAACAAAAAATCAGCAGAACCCATCCTTTGGGAATGATTATCTACGTTAATGCGAATAGCATCAAACGGTGCGGAGTTATGCGCGTTCGTCAGGTGGCCGGCACACCTAGATACGCCAGCCCACTCTTGAGGCGATTCTAAATTTGCTGACACTTTCACAGCCCTGCGCACGATCTCCGCAGCCCAGCACGTGCGTTTGTGTCACTTAGGAAGGCGAGCAAAGCACGCGCCATACGCACAAACACTCAAAATGGTACCGACCAGACTTTCTGGCGTCTCAGCTAGTCTCAACCAACGGTACTCTAAACGGTTGTTTATATCTTTACCATAGGACGCGCTTACAGCGCTGTCACAGCTACCGGTGCGCGCGCGTTCCATGCACGAGGGCTCATTCCGCTCTCGTGAGGCTGAGCACGGCCGCTGCATCACCCTCTCCCGAGCGCGGGAGAGGGTGAGCTAGCGGCCGTGCTCAGCCTCACGAGAGCGGAATGAGCCCTCGTGCATGGAACGCGCGCGCACCGGTAGCTGTGACAGCGCTGTAAAGCGCGTCCTATGGTAAAGATATAAACAACCGTTTAGAGTGCGTTGAATGACTGCCTTCATAGCTCTGTGGTTAGCGCGTCTGCCTGCTGATCAAAGGGTCAACGGTTTGAATCCCAGCCGGCGCCGGTCTTTTTTATTTATTTATCGACCCGCGGCGTAAGAGGTTAGATAGCCAGATAGATAGATAGATAGATAGATACATACGACGAAAAGTGCGTGAAGTATCCAAAGAATGCTATTCGCATTAAAACAGAGAAAGGTTGGAGTGCCAATAAAACACATCGACCCTCATTAGTTTTAGGCGATCAGTGAAGCACTGTGGATGCACATGAAGCGATCCGTATAAACTTCAGTCGCGTTGTATCGGGTCATCGAAGGTGTATACCAGTCTGGGTAGCCAGTCAGACCAACGCTTATTTTAATAGGTGGGATGATTCCGCGTTCTCGCGACGCACCGGAAAAAGCTGAAACGCGTCAGACCCGCAAAAAAGATACACACATACACATCGTGAATGAGATTCACCGCGGTGGATAACACGAGAACCCTTCTTTATCTCAACTTTTGCATGCATCATCCACCGGCATTTACGTGTGATGCCGACACGTCTTGAATTTCAAGTCTGCCGTATATTTTGGGAGCCAGCCGCTTGCGAGGGCAAGCTCCCCTCCATGGAAGAAAAACATTAAGAAAAGAGGGGCGTAAGAAAACCAAGAAGTGAAGAGTGGAGCGGCAACTGTGCTTCTTGTCATCAACAGGCCACAATGCTAGGCTAACTCAGCCGATCCATAGCTGTAAATACGAAAATTTTGAGTGCTTGCCCACCAAAATATCCAGTTAATTATAAAAAGGACTAGTTTCAGTGCATTTGGGGCATTGAGAACCGGCCATGAACTGAGTCTGTTGCATTTAAACGAAGTAATTGGGCAACAGCCGCTGCAATCGAAATGTATACAGATGACTTTACTTTAGTGGGTTCAATATACTCTGCCGGATGAAGTAACGAAGCTTGCAAAGTAGGACGTGATAATTAACATAAAAAACACAAGGGGTGCTGATAATGAAAACATGATGCAATGGTTTCCCATGAAAGCGATCTTTCGCTTCTTCCTGAAACCTACAGGTCAACATTCTATTTACTGCAAAGTATTGCACCTGAGACGTTCAAACAAAACAAAAATAGGGTAAATAATAAAATTAATTGTATTCATAACAGAAATGCGTTCATATCTTCTACCACCAATGGAAAATATGAACTAATAGATATTCCCTTATAGAAGATATTAAAATATTAACTTATAGAAGATATTAAAAAAAATTTTTTTTGAAGACGTCCAGACAACGGTACCCGGATTGTCATCCGAGTCAGAGCGGACCAACTTGCGAAGACACTTTACGTCAAACGAACGCATACACTTTTATCCAGAAAAAGTTCAACATACTTATTTGTGATTTTTGATCTCATAATCTTCGATGTAGCAAACAGCAACCACTGCACATGCGGCGATAGAACAGTATAAATATATATATATATGAGCAGGCACGCGTGCTTATATTTAATTTCTCTCTCTTTTTTTTTTTTTTTTGTAACGATCTGCTCGACATAGCCGAGCATGTCCGCAAGTTCGTGCGCGAAGCGACTTCGAGGATGAGAGCGCACTTCACGCGTCCGTTGAGCACGCGTTTCAAGCTTGGTAGCATCGCTTCGTTCCCAACGCCTTGTAAAGCGACTAACGGCCGGCACTTAGCGTCGCAGGGTCGGTTAAGCGTAACAAACACCGCGCTTTACTTCCCAGGTACACGGCAGCGACTTTCCTCTTTAGCGGTTCCTTTTTATTCCTCCCTCCGTTTCGCCTTACGATGGACCGCAGCGGACCCTACGAGTTCTCTCAGCCAATCAGCGCTGAGACCGTTCCAACGCGACCTTCGCGATCGCCCTTCCCGAGGGTCACGCGACACGAACGCGGCATTGGATTGGCTTCGATCGCGCGTGGCTTCACCCGCAGTCCATCGTACGGAGAAACGGAGTGAAGGTTTGGGAAGTTGGTTCCCGCAAGACTGCCGCGTGCGCCTTTGGGAGGAACACGAGCGTGTCGCCAAGACACAAAGGCAGGAAGAGAACGCTATTGGGAGGAGGCCATCTTGTTTTATTATTTTCGCAATAACGTCTATGTGCACGGTGCAAAAATAAATTACGTCTTGCCCAAATTTAGCGCTGGTGGTCCGAACCCCCATGCCAAAGTTTCAGCACTATACCCGTTTCCTTACTCAAAATTTATGATTTTCTGAAAATTTCACCGGGAAAGCGGTACCCATTTGCGCCCGTTTTCGGTAACTGGTGCCAGAGAGCTCGATGTATTTGAGAGCTCTGTCGGCCAATCATTTTCCCATTTAAAATTAAAAAAAAAAAATCACACAGCTTTTGAACAAGATAACGGTTAGTGCTGAAACTTTGACATATGGATTCGGACTAGAGTGCCTACATGTTTCCGCCGCTCCGCTGTGTAGGCACCCGAGTTCGGACCACTATAGCCCTAAATTTGGGTTTAGAATGAGCGCTTGGGGACACCCGGCCTGTACACATGCCGTGGCGCGTCGGTCGCACGCTGTCTCGGTGAAGGAAGATCCGGTGACTCAGCATGCAGAGTCGGCTCAATCAACACCACCTAGACAGAAGGCCTCCGCATGGTCTTCTCCCTCTATGAAACGTCATCAGAGTCGGATCGCGCTAACTCGGCTATTGGGTCCGAGCCCGACCTTCGACGCGCTGATTGGGCACGAGTCCCAGCCGAACACTGACGCAGCATCGTGGCCAATCACAGGCCTCGATCGATCTGACTGTGATGACGCGTGCGGAGGCCTTCTGTCTAGGTGGTGTTGGCTCAATCGAGAGCGTTTCCAGAGGCGTGCTCACCAGCGATAGCCCGGTAAGGTTTCGCTGCGAAAGCGATTGACGTCGGTATTGAGGCCAATCTAATCGAGACCGAACTCGTATGCACAGATACAACTTTGACTGGATGACTCGATGCGTCTGCCTGCGTCCGCGTCGGGGCAATGGTATCTTTCGAATTGGTTCAGTTATTATCATGAGGCCGCCAGCGATACCAGGGATACCAGGATAAGGTGCCAGTGAGGCACTTTATCGACGGCTCGAGTGTTCGTAAGAGGGGATGTATAAATATAAAAATGCATATCTACAGGCAGGTCAAGGCGACCGAATGTAACCAGGAACAAGGAAATGTTAGATTGTCAGGAACCATATGGATTTCTGTTTTTTTTTTCTAAACAAAACTGTCCTATTTAGTTGAATGTTGCAATATAGCCTCAGATCACTACCCCGCACCGACAACTTGCCTCCGTTACAAAAATGAGAGGAAAAGAAAAATGTCGTAGCTTAAATTTTAATAAACATGGTAGAATTTTTTTTAATGTTTAGGCACAGTTATTTTTGATTGTCGTGACTTTGCCCTTTTTCTTTACTGGCACATTCGGAAACGTGTAATTTCAAGTAGACACGAGACAACATCATGCATCCCACGAAATAAAAAAAAGCTTATAAATAATTTAGATCGCACGGAACTCATCAACGGGCACACGGCTGTCATACAGCGTTTATATCGCACAAGTTAGGTCTACAAGAACCACGGTCTGGGTTCGAACCCCTTCATGAGTATAGATGATGTCAACAATACGCGATAAACAGATCTCACACCATCAGCGAAAGAGAGAAGCATCTATCTTATCCCGCCGAAGTAACTTTCGAACCGTCCTGCGTTCTCCTGCGTGTTCCGCGTCCATCACAATCCGTCCGATGTCGAAACAGAGGCGAAAAGCGGGGCGCCGGCAACTCTCATTCGTCACGGCGCGAAGAGCGCAGACATGTTTGTCAGCTAGTCTGACGACCGCCCGGCCATTGTCGTCCGTCAACCCGCGCTCGTAGAACCGGATTCAGACGTAAACAAATGCAAACGAGGCTATGAAGCATCATAAACAGAAACTTAACGGTGGAACTAAAAAAAAACGAAGTGTCTAGCGTTAATTACGTCCGACGTAACCCAAGTTACGTCCAAATCTCCGCCTTCCCTAGGTTCACGGGGGAGGAGAGAGGGCGGGGGGAGGGTTAGGTATACGTGTTTCCAGTGCTCCGTCCGGACGTAACGCTAGCCACAGCGAAAAAAAAACCATATTAATATACGTGTAAACAACTTTAGTCTTTGTCTACTTTTTTTTCCAGTTGAGCGAAGGATTATCGCGCGATATGTTACGGTACATTGGGCAGGTTAGTATTGACCTTCATAGTTTACATGAAAAACATAACAATAAACCAGCTTCGCTAAAAAGATGGCAAGCTTTTTCTGTTCGTTTTTTTATTTGACATATAAAACGTGCTTGCTGCACAATTACGTTTAAAGAAAAAACAGACAGCAACTGTCCTCGCTGTTGACTTGTTGACGGGCTGCTTGAGCGAGCTGCCGTCAACGCAAGTTAACGCCAGCACATGTCGCACACCTTCGCTATCTCGCACGCAGACTGTTTTCTATAATCCCGTTAACGGTTAAGAAAAGCAGGACAGTCTGCTAAAGGGGAAAGAGGGGATGGCTTTGCGGGAGAAGGTGGTCAGGGCAAGAAGGCCTCTGCAAGAAAAGCAGGACCTGCCGCCCATTTTAGTAATGGGGAGCTGGTCCCTCAAAATGGCGGCCGCTTTGCGTCTCAGTTGTCCACTGGTCGGCTGAGCGAGTAATATGTACTCTACGCGAATTATATTTCTTATTAATAAAGAAAACGGGACAGCCACCAAAGTTCAGTGAACGCTGCTCTTCTGGTTAAGGAAACGATTTCTTAACCCTAATATTACATGGTTTAAAGTCTGTTGGGGAGGTAGAGGGGAAACAAATCGGCCACGATTGGGCAGGAGATCAAACTATAGGGGACGCTTTATCGGGTTTGTTGTCCCCACAGCCCGGTGCTTTACAGCATAACAAAGGAATCGAACTCTGGCCGCTAGCATTTCGAACGCGTGGCCTCCACCACGCGCCCAGTGCCTTCCGTGGTGCTTCGGATGCGTGTGCGCGCTCGAGCACGCACGAGACGCCCGAAAGGTTGTCCAAGGTTCGAGGACCGCGCTGGAGGCGGGTAGCTAAACGGCCTCTCTGCCGCTCTCACCTCGTCGGTGAATGCAGGAGACCAACATACCGTTGACAAACAAGTCCGCGTTTGTCCATACCATGGGAACTACCAGATATCCCTGTCAAGTGATATCTGCGATTTGTGGGTAAACGAGTGATTGACAGCGAGCTCGTTCACAAAATTCCTTTCGCACCGTCAAAACTATTGTTCACACCACACTTAACAAAAAACAAAAAAAACGTTTTTTTTTTAAAGTCTTATGACGCCGCCAAAGCTATTTCAGCCTCGTGAAGATCGGTTTCTGCTCGGAACACTACATCGTGCCCCCGGCGCACTGAAAATACTCTTTCGCATAATATATATATATATATATATATATATATATATGGGCGGTTCTATTTGATTCAGGCAACGATAGGCAGTCGTATTTTTTATTTTGCTTCAAATTTTATATTTGGTGGAGCATGTTCTAAAGAACAACTTTTTATTTTCATGTCCTGAGATGATTCGTTCCTGAGAAAAAAATCTCAAAGAAGCGGGAAAGAACTACGCGAGGTTTTGACGATTGTCGCGTGTGGCGTATTTAAATCACTCTCGATCTTAAAGTATTGAAAAAGAACGTCTATATTTTTTAGTGTGATATATAGGCACGTAGGTAAGCCGACGATTATAACTGCTATTTATTATTCGTCGTCCCAATTTTTGTAAAAATCCCCAAACATGCCTCCGCGAACAACTGTGACCTAAAATGGGGATTTTATTTGAGTCGGCTATGTTTAGTATCGCTTTAAAATATTACCACGGCAGTAAAATCATTCATCGCCTTCCAAATTAAGCAGTGTCGTGTTTTTATCATGTACGAGTAACTGTGAAATAGATTATGGAACAGAGAGGGTTTTCACTTTTGTTCAAATTCAGCATGCCGTCTAAAAAACCCCATTTTTAATTTTTTCTTTTCCTCGCGTTGCGTCCTCTTCATCAATCCTTCTTTTAGCCAGAATACATTTCGTTAATAGTATTTAGTGCTGGTTTTGAGTTTCAAGCCTCTAAAATTGCTAAAAAAAAGAGCAATGCCGATGGTGGGATTTGACACTTTTCGTGTGTGGCGTTGTTGAACCACTCTCAATGTCAAAGTATTCTAAAAGAGTTTTGATATCTTTTTATTGTGATATATGCAAATCAGTGAAACGAAATTTCATCTACTATTTATTATTCGTCGACTCCAACCTTTGTAAAAATCCTCAAACATGCCTCACGGAACAACTGTGACCTAAACTGCGGATTTTTTTTTAGTCGACTATGTTTAGTTTTGCTTTTAAAATAATACCACGTATAGAACCTTTCATTGCCTTTCATAATATGTAATATTTGTGTCTTAATACGTACGAGTACTAAGAAATAAATTATTAAACAGAGAAGGTTTTCACTTTTCGTTCAATTTCAGCACGCTGTATAAAAAACATTTTTAATATTTTTCTTTCGTTTTTTTCCTTTGTGTTTTTTTACACTTATTTTATCCAGAATACATTCCGTTAGAGGTATACGCACTGGTTTTGAGTTTTTAAGCCTTTAAATATGCTGAAAAATATTTTGGTTCTGTTTCAACATGAATTTAGCATTAAAAATATAAAATTTCGCATTTAAAATCTAGGTTTCCAATAGAGATCGTATTTACTCTAATGTTTCAAGATATTATACTTTGATATTTCTAATGTAGTATAGATTATGTTAACGTATAGGGTTTAGGCTTGAGGCCCCTCCAATCTAGGTACACCAGCAGAAATTGTCCGAAACCCGCTCCCGGCAGTTGCGATTTCATAGTGTTTAGACGTTTGGAATTGCAAACTTGATATTATACGCCTAACGACATTCATGTTTTTGATATGAGTATTTATTCAACGTCCCTCAGATTATTATAATAAAGAATAAAATATACAGCTATAACCCATTAACCCACCATCAGCATTTGCTCTTTTTTCAGCACATTTAGAGGCTTAAAACTCAAAACTAGTCCATATAACTCTAACAGAATGTATTCTGGCTAAAGAAAGTGTAAAAAACAAAACGCGAAAAAAATAAAAAAATATTTTTCACTTTTTTTTACAGTGTGCTGAAATGAAACGAAAAGTGAAAACCTCCTCTGTTTCATAATTTATTTCTCAGTACTCGTACGTGATTAAGACACTAGACTTCACATAATATGAAAGGCAATGAAAGGTTCCACACGTGGTATTATTTCAAAAACAAAACTAAACATAATCGACTGACAAAAAAATCCGCAGTTTAGGTCACAGTTGTTCGCGGAGGGATGTTTGGGGATTTTTACAAAAATTGGATCGACGAATAATAAATAGTAGATGAAATGTCTGTTTCACTGACTTGCATATATATCACAATAAAAAAGATGTCGAAACTCTCTTTTGAATACTTTGACATTGAGAGTGGTTCAACAACGCCACACACGAAAAGTGTCAAATCCCACCATCGGCATTTGCTCTTTTTTTAGCAATTTTAGAGGCTTGAAACTCAAAAACTAAAGCAAATACTATTAACGAAATGTATTCTGGCTAAAAGAAGGTGTGAAGAGAACGCAACGCGAGAAAAGAAAAAAATTAAAAATGGGGTTTTTTTAGACAGCGTGCTGAAGTTAAACAAAAAGTGAAAACCCTCTCTGTTTCATAATTTATTTCTCAGTACTCGTACATGATAAAAACACGAACTTTGCTTAATTTGGAAGGCAATGAATGGTTTTACACGTGGTAATATTTTAAAAGCGATACTAAACATAGTCGACTCAAAATAAAAATCCCCATTTTAGGTCACAGTTGTTCGCGGAGGCATGTTTGGGGATTTTTACAAAAATTGGAGCGACGAATAATAAATAGCAGTTATAATGTCGGCTTACCTACATGCCTATATATCACACTAAAAAAATATAGACGTTCTCTTTCAATACTTTGAGATCGAGAGTGATTCAAAAACGCCACACACGACAATCGTCAAAACCTCGTAGTTCTTTCCCGCTTCTTTGAGATTTTTTTCTCAGGAACTAATCATGTCAGGACATGAAAATAAAAAGGATTGTTCTTCTAGGAACATGCTCCACAAAATATAAAAGTTTGAAGCAAAATAAAAATACGACTGCCACTCGTTGCCTGAATCCAAATGAAACCGCCCATATATATATATTATGCGGATCGCAAGTTTGTTTGTTTTTTGTACAGGGGTTGCAATGATGTCAGAAAGCCAAAATCTTACTGGCTGATTGAAAAAAAAAAATAGCGGGTAGGCCTGAAGGCATTTAGCACTGAGATATACGCACTATCCTTCGAATCAGAGCCAATCAAAGCTCGGCGTCGCTCTGACGTCACCCCACCTCCCGCGCAAGAAGCAGACGAACTTGCCCTCCGCATAGTTTTTTTCACCTAGAATCCTTTTAGGTGTGCTTTAATACAGAGTGCTTTTATGACCATATTTTTTATTCTTAAGAGTGCATGGCAGACCATAAGCTAAACCTACACGCTGTTTACAAACAAGTTCGCATTTCCCCGCACCACGTGCGGGCACTGCGCGTGCGCAGGAACCAGATCCGCGTCAAATGACACGTCTGCGCATGCGCGGCGTCGACAGCAGTGCCACCGCATCTGCGTGACGTCAGAGTCGATCGCGTGTTGATGTCGGTCGGTGCGAAGGCGTCGGCAAAGCGCACTCCTGGAATTAGGAAGCCGTATACGCTCTTCGTTAGCGACCCAACTTCCCGCTTGTTTGTTTGCCGGCGACGATAAGGCGTACCGAAAACGTGGAAGCGGCCCGCAGCTGGGACGTCGCCGCGGTAATCCCGCAAACGAACGAGCGCGGGGAGAAAAAAATAAATAAATAAATAAACACGCCGAATACGCAATGGCGGCGACGAGGAAAACAGGAAGACCTAGTCGACGTCCCCGTGGCGAGGCCCCGAAATTGTCGTGGCTACAGGGCCCGGCTCGGGCGAGCGCGCAGGCGGTGTTGTCGTTCGGGAGCGCCATCGAGTAGAGTGCACGCAGCGTCATTTTTAGCTTCCCAGTGAGATGATCATGGGACCAGGGACATCGTTCGGGCCGTTACACTGTATGGGCGACATGCGCGACCGTATACTGTGGTTGGCTTATTACGACTGGCCAAACGTCCATCACTACGGAGTTTTTGTAAGGCTAGAAAGTGAGAGAGGGAGGAGACAAGAGGGTGCGGCGACGTCAGGACGCCGAGCTCTGGTAACAGGAGAGAATAGCGCTAAAAAGACACAAGGACAGGCAGACGAAAGACACAAACACAGCGATGACTTACGACTTCGTCTTCTTTCTCATCTTCTTCAATTCATAAAAGCAACGAAGTAAGATAAAGAAACAAAAAAAACATGTATAGCAGGACACTTCTTTTGTAAACCATTCGAAAACACAAAAACCAAGAAGATTTTGACGAGCGCGTTGGAACAGATGTAACGGTAAGAAAGCTACAAAACGAACAGAAGGACGAAAACAGACATGTACAAGCTTTCATGCCTGTTTTCGCCCTTCAGTTGCGTCTTTGTAGTTTCTTACTTTTACAAAAACCTGGTGTTACAACATCAGGCCCGATATAAACGAATGTAATATGCCTCAATAATTTCCCCCTTTCCTTTTTTTGTTTTGCTTTTTATTTTAGTTACCAATACGCACCACTTAGCCGGTTCTTCGAACGCGGAACGCGTTCGAAGAGCGAGCATAGAGACAAGGGCAGATGGCCCTTTGCATCTCCCCTCTAATCCTTCCAATCGGAGATCGCTGTTCTGACGTGCCCACGCGCTCTTTTCTCCTCTCTCTGTTTCTCGCCGTGCAGTCACTAACAGGATGAGAACGGTAGGAGGAGTTTAAGTTTTCCCACCTCCAATGCGAGGCCTTCGATAAGGCTTAAGGCCCGTTCACGCTCTTAAGACCTCTAAGGGGGATTCAACTACTCGTCACTCAATGGGCAAATTTCGCTACACAAACCTGAGTTTCAGGAATGCACGATAGTATTCATTCTTTTGGGGGTTACTTATGATAACGTAATGAAGGTTGTACGGCCCTTGGATTTTTCTTTTAGAGCGCTGAAGATTTTTAATAAAATCCAGAAATATGACCGTTTTGACTGTTTTTAGCGCGTTTTGAGTCATTTTTGAAAATACAATTATTTAGAAGACAAACGAGACAAAACGCTTGGCCGTACGTACTAGGGGTGCCTCTAATCTTAATTTTAAGACCATGACGAGAAAGCAAAATATTGTTGTATTTGCGTATTTGTGTAAATAAAATCACCCTGTTAATTTTATTTCCAACTTGTTAAACGAGATGGCGACACTAGTACTAAATGCCTCAAACCGGAGATTTTCTTGCTGTTGCTGTTGTTGTTTTTCTCTCGAGCTCGAATTCGACCGCGATGTCTCGTTGCTCGTGGATCGGTAGCACGTGTAGCGAAAGCTCACGCCGTAAAGCTCACTGATCGTGGATTCAATCCACCGCCTCTGCCCGTTTCAATCTGGATGAGCATCGTACCGGGATGCTGTCGTGTATCCCTATTGCCGCATTGCGTGATGCACGTTACAGTTGTCAGACAAGCAGTGGTATACTGCACTGTCTTTCATCTCCAACGAAGACACCAGATGCCCTTAGAGCTGGTTTCCCGCTGTATAAACATAGACACAACAGAATTACAATTGATGGCTCCGTTGGTCGGCACTTTTTGGTCGTTGCAAAAAAGTGTAACTAGTCATCAGCTGACTCCTAGCGAAAGGCCTGATAAGGCTCTGAAGGCGATACTTTTGTTGATTCTTTTTTTTGTGTGTGTGTGCTATGTTAGCGCGCGTGGTCAAACGCTTGCATACGCTACAAGCGTGGCTCGTAAGATCGTGCAGGGTTGAACTGAGATATCCTAATATGTAGGGTGATGCCACCCTTTGTAGTACCCGATGCCGACAGCACGCGCTCACGGGTAAACTACAAATAAATCGACGAAAACAAAATGTCGCCATAGCACAGTCAGCGCCACAAACACGTGCCGGGACACGCTCTTTCACGCGCTTCTGAACAAAAAAAGAAAATTAGAAGTGTGGAACAAAATGGCCAGATGTCTCCACCCTAAGCAAAGCGCACATGAAGGCACCCTACTAATATGTATTTGGAAATAAAAAAAAATAGTTGAATGAGTTGCAAAGAAGTTTAAAATACTTATTCCGAACAACATTTATTTTATGAAACGTTATTTGAGATATCTTCATTCTCTGTAGATCTTGTTTGGTGGCTAGTGGATATGAAAAACAAAAAAGAAGCATGATTGTTTTATTATTTTGAACAATTACAATATATTTTCTTAACAAACAAACATGTGCTTACTCTGAGATGCAAATTTAATTTTGACGTTAACGTTTTGGCGCCCGAAATAAATTTTTTTTTGTTGTAAATTGAACACTTCCAGTTTTGCGGATTACTAAGAAAACCAAACGGACCATTAATAGGTAGAAAATACGTTTCTACCTAAGGTGAGGCGTACGTCTTTTTTGTTTTTTTTTTCTTCACCTTTCTCATTTTTAGGCAAAATCAAATTAACCCCTAAATAACTTTAGTGTCTTCATAAGTAACCTCGGGAGTTCACTATGCTATTGTCCGTTATAAACACCTCTTTCAACAGTGATCTTACAATGTCATGGTGGAATGAGGCGGTGCTACCTTACCAGTCTGGAAACAAATTTGGGGTGTGTGTATGTTTATACAGCCTAGAACATAGTCTGCCTCAACGGGCGACTTGTCTCCCAGCTGTAAATGAGCAATTTAGCCGGTGCAGTACAACCGGTAGCCTGGGGTCTTTAACGTGCATCACGCAATAGTGACACACGACCGCACGCCGGTACGATGCTCATCCAGATCAAAACAGGCAGGGGTGGGGAATGAACCCAGGATCCCTGGGTTATACAGCGCAAGCTTTCGCTCCACCTGCTCCGAGCTGGTGTGCTCTAGCCCAGTCTGCCACCGATCCTTTTTTTTTTCTTTATTGCACTTGGCCACAGATCTCTCCTTCGATGTGTTTGCGTTGTCTGCAAGCGACGTCAAATCGCAGCGTACGCCGTGTCTCGAGCGGCCTGACAGCGTATCGGCACAGTATTGATGCGGCCCTTGAAATCGAATGGCTGCGGAGACTTATCCTCGCAAGTCTTGCGTATTTCGCAAAATCTGGCGGTACTTTAAGCTGAATTTATCGGAACTTTTCCGTCCTCCAGCAAATGCTTAACACAGAATTTACGCGACTAGAGTGCAACAGGCATATATTTACAGTGAGTCTTCCTGACACTGACATGGAACGCAGACGGAAAGTGTCACTTCTTGAATCATGACGATCGGCAATCTTGTCGTCCGCTCTGCACAAGCCCGCAATATGGCGGCGCCCACAGCAACTGGCGGAGAGCGGAGTGCCGATATATCGTGGCTGTAAAGTTAGGTGTGCCGAGCCTTCTAGCCTCCGTATGCGGGATAGTTCCGCGTGCTCGCCGCTTCATGACGGATAAGTGGGCTGTAGCCAGGCTACCGGTGAATTTCTGCCCGAAGGGCACGAGAGTATTCTGCCGTCGCTGCAGGTGCGCTGGCGACCTTCCCATTTGCGGCACGATGGTTCCGGCGCACGGCTTGTGCCAGTCGGGACATGATACAATGCGGCATTCTAGCGATGGTCGCGTCCGGTCACGGGTCCACTGGACTCCATACTCCGCGTTGAGCTCACGTGACCTCGCAGGACACGCGCCTTACTTGTCCTGCACGCTCGCGAGCTGAGGGCATCTATCGCCCGTAAGTACGTCGGCTCGTCACGACGTGGAGAGTAAACGTGCTTTAGCACTTGCTTATACTCTTGAAGCGCAGCAGATTTCGTGGCTTCTATGTGATTGCGTTTGTCTTGCAAGCGGCGTCAAATGCGCCAGCGCACGAGGCCCGTGTCTCGAGCGGCCCTTGCAGGCAGTTATCGGCACAGTACTGAAATAAGCGGCCCTTGAAAGCGAATGGCAGCGGAGCACCCGCTCCTCGCACGTGTCTTGCGTGTTTCGACAACAATGGTTGGCGGTACTTGTAAGCGTGAATTTTATCAAAGGAATTTAGTCTGCACTTGCCGGCAGCGCCTTCAACTTACGGAATTTACGAGGATAACTCGAGTGCAACATGGCTTTGTGTATTTGAGTGGTTCTTTTTCGCTGACAGGCAGACAGACGGAAAGTGTCCTTTCTTGCCATACCCGTTGCCAATCTTGTCAGCTGCTGTGCACTTGCGCGCGATTGTGGACAAGTAGTAGAGCCGCGCCACTTGCTTGGACAGAGAACTCGTTGGTGCAGTTTACGGGTGGGAAACGGTTGCTTCTTGTTGCTTTAGACTCGTCGCTCAGAAGTGTGGACCTCTTCGACGAGATCCACACCTCTGGACGTGCAGAAGTGTGGACCTCGCCACTAAATGAGCTATGCTTAGGGTCGGCACTCTGTTCCCCAATATTGCTGTGGGCGCCGTCATCTTGGTGCTTGTACAGAGCAGACGCAACTGCCGATCGTCATGATTCAAAAGTGCGACTTCCTCGGCATTTGATTTGGTGTTAGGAAGCTCATGTAATATTGCTTTGCTCTGTCGCGAAATGTTTAAACATTTGTGTAGGACGTAAAAGCGCTTCCCGTGATTTCAGATAAATTTTCAGATAACTGGCAACCATGATTTTAAGCCACAATATGGACAAGTGTCGTTACCCTGAAGCGAAGCTTATTTAGTGGCACTAGGGAAGATCATGGCGGAACAGCGCAGCACTGAGCTAGATTTCAGATGCCATGTTCTTCTATATATATAGAGCCACTAAATAAGCTACGCTTCAGAGTAACGACACTTATTAATATTGTGGCTTAAAATCATGGTTGCCAGTTACCTGAAGATTTATCTGAAATCATGGGAAACGCTTTTCCGTCCTCCACAAATGTTTAAACAGTTCGCGACAGAGCAAAGCAATATTATATGATCTTCCTAACACCGAATCTAATGCTGCGGAAGTCGCACTTTTGAATCATGACGATCGGCAGTTGCGTCTACTCTGCACAAACACCAAAATGTCGGCTCCCACAACAATGTTGGGAAACATAGTGCCGATACTCTAGCGCAGCTAATTTAGTGGCTCTAGTTCTTCCCAGAAGTGGCACGCGGCACGTGTCTCGAGCATTTCCACAAAAATGATTGGCGCCATTTTTCCCAGGATAGATGGGCTTTACTCCACACGGCCTGGGAGCGGGTTTGCAAACCAGAATTCAGACGAAGAGCAGGCCGATATAGGGCATGGGAAGTGCCAAACTGACACTTTATTTCTTTTTTTTTTGTTGTTTTTAGCTTTAAATTAAGCTTTATTTTTTTTTTTTTTTTTTGCAAAACAACGTTTGCGTGTTAAATGTGGTGGTTCAAACGGCCGCAACCCCGCACCTTGTGCTTTCGACAATTTCGAACGTGGATGGAACTTCGAATTTATTCGGAAATCAGAGCTTATTCTACGTTTTGTACGCCACTGTATTCTACGTATGTACTCGTATCTCGCGCCGCCTGTTGGCAGCTTCCTGCAGCGGCGGACGCAGAGCGAAGAAGATCTAGCTCGAGATCGGCGGCGAACAGCCCGTGGCCCGAGCCCATCTCGAGCGCCCGGCCTGCATGCGCAGCTGCGAACATGCAACTCGTTTGTTCCGGAAAAATTCTGCGCCATCTATGAGGAAAAGGGTACAAATAAATAGCGGTTGAATCCCCTTAAAACTGAGTTTCTTAAAACTTCCTAAACCAAAGGACACCCTGACGCCATCTATTGGGTAGCAAACTTGGCGGTCCGGCATATTTTTTATTTCTCTCGCGCATTATCCTTTCTTTCTTTCTCGAAAACTTTTGTCAATGTCATAAACGAGCCTTTCTTATGGGTATTACGCACATTTGACCTCGGAAATCCCGGAAAACCTTCGCTTCTTCGGAAATGCAGTTCCAGGGTCACCGCATAGATGGCGCCACAATGTCGGTGTGTTTAGAGTGCCTTCATACACGCGCGCTTTTGCTTGAGTGGTGACATCTCAGCCATTTTCACGCCCAATCGTTTTTTTTATGCATCTTGAAGTGCACGCAATACGGTGTCAATCAGCTCGAGCGCGTAGCTTTGGCTAATACAGAGAAGCCATTTTAGCGCCCAAGTCACGCACCGCATGCGCGAGAGCGTCACGCGCTGGCACATTCAGTGCAACAATGGATGTCTTCACCCTGAGACAGACAGACATGTAGGCACCCTAAGTGTGTTCCCTCGTTCTAACAAATTTTAAGAAGTTTTAACGGATCTCGTCTCTCTCGGTCGAACTCGGTTGCAAGAGTGTGAACGGGCCTTTAGGCGTTTCGTGAGCCCCGAGCATGCACGCCAATTCAAAGTACGGCCGAAGACAACGAACGTATGCTGGAGCTTTGTTACGGTACTATTCAGTTTTAAAGCATGAAATGCTTTTAGTGCTACCCCCCCCCTCCAATTCCAACAATTAAACACCCCAATTAGTTTTTTTTTTTTGGGGGGGGCTAATTATTAGAATTTTGTTCGTCCGTCTGTTCGTCTGTGCATTTCTCGCTAAATTTAGCGGGAAAAGTGACGTCACGTGACTTAAGCACCCTGGGGAAATTGAAGGCACGTGACCTATACGTCGACTCAGTTTCCCCACTAAATTTCGCGGGGAAAATTCGCGTCTACTGACCAAAACATCAATTCAGTTTTCCCGCTAAATTAAGCGGGAAATTGACGTCATGCTACACCAATTCAGTTACCCGCTAAATTTAAAGGATAAAATTCACATCTTGTGGCCAAGACACCAATACAGTTTCCCCGCTAAATTTAGCGGGGAAAATCGACGTCACATGTCCTACACACCAATTCAGTTTCGCCGCTAAATTTAGCGGGAAAATATACGTCCCCTAACACACTAATTCCCTCGCCAATCATCATCATCATCATCATCATTTATTTTCCTTGAGGGCCCGTGGGGCATTATACAAGGGGGTGGCAATAGAACAAAAACAAATAGAACAGTAAACACAATTATAACACTGTAAGCTAGCTAGGTAGGTTAGATAAAGAGAGGGTAATGGCTTCAACAAATTTAGTAGTATCATTAATAGAAACGATGTTATGAGGTAGTGAATTCCAATCCTCGATGGCCAATGGTAGTGTGGAAGTCTGGTGAGAAACAGTTGATGATCGAATTGGACGTAATTTACATAGGTGATCTAGACGCGGGAAAATACGATGGGGAGGTGATAGCAGTGATTCTTTGAGGTGGCTATTGTGATAAAAAATTCGATGGAGGAGAGAAAGGCGTGATACTCGGCGGCGAAGGGAAAGTGAATGAAGGTTAGCTGACTGGCGTAATCCTGATATGCTGGTATATGGTGAGTAGTCGTTATAAATAAAACGAAGGGCTCTGTTTTGTACGGATTCTAGATTATTTGCAAGGTAGGACAGGACTGCCATGGGGACCGTATAGATGAGGCGTATTCTAACTTCGATCTTATAAGGGTAGTATACGCTAGTCGTTTTACGGAGGGTGTAGCAAGTTTGAGGTTACGGCGCAAATATCCGAGAGAACGGTTAGTATCAGAAATAACAGAAGTTATGTGAGTAGTCCATGATAGGTCAGAGGTGAGATGAACACCCAGGTATTTATGGTCTATATTACACATTTCATGCAATGTAGGACTTTGAAGGTACTGCCATTCTTTCTTTGTTGAGAACACATGTGCCTTTATTCCTCATTTATAAATAATTGCGAAGAAATGTTGCAAAGCAATACCACATTCAATACAAAAATATCACCCGTAGAGACGTTTACACGAACAAAATATATTATCAGATCTTATCGCTGAAAGAGCTCAAATTTGTACTCTGGGTGGCAACATTTTCGTGGTATACGCTTTTTTTTTTTTTGTGAGAAAATTATGTCCGCAGCAAGTAAACATTTTTTTTTCAGTTTTCTTTCGCCCGCTTAGTAGCTCAAAACGGTACACAAGGCTCTATTGAGACCAAGTGACAGGTCGGCAGAAATGAACCTGTAAAACGGGGGCTGTCTCGGCCAAAACCCTACACACGTGTTCCGGCTTTATCTCATTCTTGGTGGAGACCGCGGAAGTGCACGGCGGAAGACAAAAACCCGTTGACCAGGTGCAGCGGCGAGTCGGTGACGGGGCAATGTTCACCCGCGAGTCGCCTGCCTCGAGCTGATAACGACTGCCCGCAATAATACCTCACGTGCTGCATGTCCCGACAACGCGCATGTCACGAGCTCGGCCCATTTTGGGACCCTTATCGGCGTCCCGCGTGCACTCGAGTCGAAGACACCGCCCCGACGGCAACACATGCGGGTCTGCAGCTACGGACCCGCGTTGTTTGTTGATTTGTGCTTATCGGTTGTTTGCGTTTGCCTCAAAAAGGCAACCGTATCGAATGTTGGCGAGATCAATCGTTGAGGAGTAGTGGACCGTCGCCGATAACAAATATTGTACACGGCAAAAACTCTGAGACTGCGGGCCTAGCTTCCAGCAAACGACAGGTTCAAAGGCATTTGTCGGCGAACAAAATATGTATCCAAATTAGATCATTTACGATAGAAGGCTAAAAGGACTCATCCGCATTCAGAAAGACCGTTAAGAGTTCCGTGTTTTCGAATAAATCCCTAAACCTCCCGAAAAACACACGTCGGTAAAATGTTGGTCAATTAGGATTTATCACATAAAATACGAATTTCGATGTGCCAACAAAGAAAAAAGACGGCCTTTGACAATTTAGTTTGATCAGCGCACAGGGTCAAGTGTCCGTAGAAAATGCCACCACAGTTATCTTTCAAATCTCGGGTTATTGTCAAAAGGGGCCTTGGGCTTAACTCGTCAAGGTTCATTCAGGACAACAGGTACCCTCGGGACACGACAAGAACCACTGTTCTGGCTTCCAGTTTGGACCATACTATTTGTGTTTTAGAGGAAAGCGAGGTTATGTTTTTTGCTAACAGTGAGAGCTAAGATTGCATAATATTGGGAAGAGGGGCAGGTGAAACCTCTCTATTATGCGTCCCTTACCACACCACCTCGCGGGGCCGCGGGGTACGTTGATGGAATAGGATAGGATGAACACGATCTGCCCAGCAACCAGCTCCAGGAGCTCATTGATTTTAAGGTATCAACGTTTATCGAAACAACTCTTGCGTGAAAGTTTGGCATTGGTGCAACCAATGCCAAATCCAGCTAAAAATATATTAATTGATACCAGAGCGTTTTTTTTTTCTTATTTTATCTAGCACCTGAATATTATTTATTTATTTTTAATAAAAAAAATTCGGAGAACTGGGAACTAAACAAAAATAAACTCCGATAAACTCCCAATTTTCGACAAAAACTAAACTCCGAAAATCAGCCTCCGAATTTGACGAAAAATAAACTCCGAAAACACGGTATCACAAATATAGGGCACCTAAATAAACTTTCGTGGGTGGTGCTATCGCGAAGTGGACAATCCTGAAGCAATCATGAATGGATCAGAATCAAGCAATCTGAATGCCCTTCATTGAATCCCATACCCGCGAGAGAGCCCATTGTGCCACGTGTATACGCTATACTTTCGCGTAGACATGTGTGCGCTGCGATAAAGGTGCACATAGCTGTCAACAGAGACCGAGAGAGAACAGAGATAACGAACAATAGCTGGAAGCAATCCACAAGTATGTAGATAAGGATCTAGACGCAGGGTGTAGCCACACAACACACTCTCGTGTCGCAGTCATTGCAGCCCAATACATGGCTCGCAGGTGACGTCATCAGACCGCACAAATGGTCTTTCCTATTTGTCCCAGAGCCTGATTTGTCCTTGCCGTGAAGAACAAAATTCGCTGGTGCCAAATACACTATATATGCTGCAGGGGGTAGTTCCCAATAGCGAGCGTTTCCTTCTTATTGTAAGGCACCATGAGATTATTTTTCAACTACTTCTTCCTTAGCTTTCTTTCTCGGCTCAAAAGCGAATGAAGAAATCAGGTGGTCGTGACGTGTTTTTTAAGCACACCATGGAACTTGTCATTCGCAAGCGATGATAAGTGCCGTCACGGCACTCAGTGGCCACGAACGTGAATTCAAATATTTCTCGACGGATAGACCGATCTCACCAAGCGTTCGGCGCATGCGTGACGCCGCCATAACTTTAGTTCGCAGGAAGCAGGCAGCAGTGCACAAGACGGCTCGTGCCGCCTCATGCTCCACACGCGCAGAGCTCCAGCGAGGTTGTCGCACGCGCAGAAGGACTGAAGCTCCCTCGATGCATTGCGGCAGCGGTGGCGTAGTCAAGCTGGCTGGTGAGATCGGTCTATTGACTGTTGACCAATGCATACGTGACGCGGTGCACGAGTCCAGTGCGTGGGCTGGGTTTGGCTGAAGTGCTTGGACACCGCGGATGCGTCACAGCGAAAAGGCGGAGAACTTTCGAAGGAAAGGAGGGAAAAAATAGTCCGCTATATTTTTCAAATTTTCGTACCGATACCGAAAAGCAGGCTTATGGCTTTCTACTCTCGTGTTCTAGTTAAAGGGGCGGTGCAACGATATTCAATTGGAATCTTTTTCACTTTACACGAGCTTACTGGCACTAGTGGGACTCAAGGATACTCGCACGCAACGCCACTGACCAAGAAACTACTTTGTTGCGCTGTAATTTGGAGGACAAAACCGAGGGTTTTCATTCAATCTCTCCTTTGCAAAACCTGATGACGTAGCTGGGCGGTAGCAGTACCGCCCAATGACGATTTTTGAATGCGGCTCATAGATTGGACCCGTGCATGGCGTGGACACTCGATTTGGGCTCGTGATAATCAATAGCTCGAGAAGCATTCGGGTAGTGTCCTGTGTCCAATCGCTGCAATGACGACAACAGCCGAACCATAACAATGTCTGGAACTCAGCGCGTGCCCTGTGCCTTGCCAACCCCAGCGCATGGATATATGATCAACATTGGCGGCATATAATCGGCTCCAGATCACGTGGCCGCTTGTTCTGGCTGCGAGTTGAGGGGGTGAACTCTGCTCGTTTTTCTTTGTTTTTTTCTGCGACTTCGATTGCGTGTGTGAAAAACGAACGGGTATTTCACAGGTCGTTAACGTCAGGGATCCGTTCTAAACGGTATTTGCGCAAAATACAAAAATCGTTGCATCGCCCCTTTAAGTAATCGCAAATAATTGATACAGAAAACTACACTGACTTGACGTAACGTTATTAACAATGTAGTCGGACGTTTCGTCTCCCACGTGGGAGACATCACCAGTGCGTGTTCAGGGTCACGCACCGATGTAGTGTACTGCTCTCATTCGTGTCCCTGAACTCGCACTGATGATGTCTCCGGCGCGGGAGACGAATCTTCCGATTAAATTGTTAATATTGTTACGTCAGGTCGGTGTAGTTCGCTTTATCATTACGAGTCCCGTTAACCATGTTGAATAACCTGAGAAAGTGAACATATAAGTCGAAGGAACAGAAAAGGACAGGACGACGTCTCAAACTCAGCTCAGCATTACGAGCCCCGTATTTTGGGACATTTTTTATGTATGCAGCGAGCTTGCTTGGTACACGCAAACTGCCCTTTCCCAAAGCAATTTTTGAGGCACAAAGAGTCACTCTCCATCTAGATGACGTGATCGACGAGTTTTTGAGAACTGGAAGGGATACCAATCACTCGTGTTGTCCACAGACGCCTTGAACTTGGGACGGAGGGTGGGGGACCAGCCCTTAAAGCCACTGTACTTCACCGGCGAGCGTATACCCAGAAATTATACGGCTTTCCTCGTTCCGCCTGGTCGCGCTCTAACGAGGAAGCTTCGGTTCCGACCGCTCCAGTTCTGCTGCACGCGCTTACCGGAAGTAAACTTTACCAAAAGGAACAGTAACCGGAAGCAGGCTTTTTTTTTTTTTGGTTACAGTTTTTTCTGGCACGTCCGCGGATGTTTGGAACGCGACACACTTTGCGAAGTGTGTCAGTCTAAAACGATATGCTCGTTTTCGTCCTGAGCGATTCCTGACAGGGAGCACGACTCCCGCTAACGTTCTGTCATCCGAGTAAGAGACATGCAGATGTTCCGTGCACGGTTATAAGAGTGGAAAACTGAACCGGCGAACCGGAACGGTCAAGTATAGGCGGAAATGCATAGACACGATTACAAACAAATATGCTAAAAGCAAAAAAAAAAAAAACTGTAAAGTTGCGGTGACATTGTGTATACGTCATACAAAAGACAGCCTGCAGTCACTGTCCGAGGGGTGTTTCCTCCTTTCATGACGTCACATTGGTCATACAAAAACTGTCTTTAGGTACAAAAAGTTAGGGCGCAAACAAACTGGTGAAGGTTTAACATTTTGGACAAAACCCCGAGACTGGGGGGGGGGGGGCACAAAGTCTCAATATTTTGTGACTTTGTGTTGTGTTGTCCTTCCCCCTCCCCCCCCCCCCGTCTCGGGGTTTCGTCCAAAATGTCTTTAGGTATGTTCTTATACCATGCGTGTGTACGAAGCAGACGTGCTCCCAACATATGCGTTTGGCTTGCTTAGGCTAGGTGGCGCAAGCTACCACCCGTTACAAAAGGTATAGCCATTAACATTCATCCATCCGCAGATAATTTTGTCATCGCGTCAGCACCGAACACCGTTCCTGTTGTATACGAAAGGGTCGGTTTTAGATGGTGTTACCCAGATCTGTGTCCGGACGTCTCTCAAACGACGTCGGATCCGAAGCTAGAAAAATCTGGGTAGCGCGCAGAAGGTGATATCGGCGGCACAGTAAAGCAACCGACCCGGACTAGGAAAAAACCTGCACTTGTCGGCTGTCAGCAGCGAACGTAAATGTGAGATCCTAGCGGAACGGGTGGATCTTCTTAATGGCCGGCCATTAATTACACACGAGTGAAGAGCTACGGGGCGATGAAGCGAGCTTCGGACACAGACACCTAAATTCAATGATTATGTCCTAGAAAAAAAAAACACAAAAAAACGGGGTTGTTACAAACATTAATTCCCCAATTACCATCTTCAAGCAAAAATGTTTCTCAAACCAGAATTTAAGACAAGCAAGCTGTGGAGTCCAGATACTACGCGTTCTTAGACTTAAGGTGCTTTTAGCTTCAAATAACATTTGTTTTCACCTGTCCACTTTGAAGCTCTTTGTCCAGCCTGTCGAGCATCTCAAGATAAAACGCACCAAAACACGCGTGTGCTTGAACAGCGCTTCCCAACACAATCAAGGAAGGATACAACTTTCAAAGCAACACAAACACTTCAACCTATTGCAGATATAAGTGAAAGCAAACAAACGAGAAAGCGACCAGTATACTAACAGTTTATTAAAACCACTTTGAATACTTTCCGGTGTTCAGGTTCACACAGTGCTTGACAAAAACAACGCCTTCTAACAAAATGGCCATCCTCGGTGTATTTCGACGAAACCTTGTTTAACGAACTGTCAACGAAGTGTCACTAACGCCTTGCTTTCCCTACGACGCGTCGCGCCATACCTCCATTGCAATCAGGGGCGGATTTAGGGGGGGGGGGTCCGGATGTCCTGACCCCCTCTTGATTTCTGACATTGTAAAATTTAGGGCGTGAAACAGGGAGAGGGGAGGGGGGTTCCTACACATATGGTACGCTGACCAACACTGACCCCCCCCCCCTCAGGAAATTCCTGAATCCGCCCCTGATTGCAATAGCAATCATCTCGTCGTATAGGCAGTCGTATCGCAGGCGGTCACGCTCAAACGCGAATGCCTAAACCAGCATTTTTAAGATGTACTATCGCGGATAATATACACAGTGCAACAACTTTTTTTTTTTTTCTAGATCTGTGTTGCGTTTTTTAGAAAAGAGCTTTGGGCCAAACTGTTACATAAAAAGCGGAGCTTCGGTCCCATTCTTCGAATTCTACGAAAAAATAAAAAAATTGCGGGAATTGCAGACGCAGAAAAAGGCCAGAGAAGGTGTTTGAGCTCATATATTGTTCGCGGGAATACCGCATAAAAGACTTAGGGGCCCAAGCTCTTTGGCAGTTGCTCCTGCTGAGATTGAGAAAAGGTTCTCATTCAAACTAGCTTAATGTTTTAATGCTTTTTTGCCAAATACACACACTACTCTTTTCGACCCAGAACCATATAGAAGCTAAGTATCTAGTCCCGGCTCCAATCACGAAATAAATTTCACGACTAAAGGCTGGTTCAGGCATTCGCGTTTGAGTGTGGCTCCGACTGCGTTATGACCCCTTATGACTGCTTATACAGTATAACGAGCTACTGGTAACAGCGTTGCGCGCAAACGCGTCGTAGTAGGAACGCAAGGAGGTGAGTCGGTCACTCTCTGAAATGCGAGTGTCTCATCTATTCTATACTATAGTTTTCACCTCAAGAGCCGTAGTAAAACAAACAAAAAAGCAACAACAACAAACAATTGGTTCTTTGTGAAACCTTCCTAAACATCCCCTTTTACCTAGATAAT
This sequence comes from Ixodes ricinus, assembly GCA_037355805.1. Classification (NCBI taxonomy): domain Eukaryota; kingdom Metazoa; phylum Arthropoda; class Arachnida; order Ixodida; family Ixodidae; genus Ixodes; species Ixodes ricinus. The sequence continues at coordinate 5,542 of JAZHYW010008530.1, read as the reverse complement.
TAACATCTATGTAGGCGCATTTTAGGTATATGATATCTTATCAATACGTAAACATTTCAGACGTCAAAAGCACAGCTTCTTTCTCCGACAATCAAATCTTGCAGAACTACTTCTTTCAATGTATAAACAATGCGCAAAACTTTTTTTTTTATGCAAAAGCGATAATAGAGCCAGTGAATAATCTACGCTTAGAGAAGCGGCATTCCATTCCCCGATTTCCTCGTAGGCGCCGCCATCTTGGTTACAGAGCCGGCTCCACTACCGATATGTGACGATTCGAAAAAGCGATATTCTGAGCCCTGGCCGCGGCGTCAGGAATCTCGGGCGACGTGCGTATTGTTCTTCATCGCGGACTGCTTTAACATTTCTGGGGGACGAAAACCCGTTTCCGCGGCTCACTGAGATACAGTTTCAGATAACAGGTAGCAATGACTTCCAACACCAAGATGGCCGAAATGTCGCTACTCTCAAGCGTATATATATATAGTTCATTAACTGTCTCCATACTCCGTTTTAGTCTAACTCCGACCGCGGATAACGCCACAATCCGTTTGAACGAATCACAGCGCATTCCCTGTGCCTGATTGGTGCAGCCGGCGATATCACAAAGACAACCAGCGCTGTGACGACGCTAGCAGTCGTACTACTGCACTTGCTCTCATCGACACCGAGGCTGGGGCTGGTTAACTTACCCACTGTCTAAACAAACACACAACCAAAATTACTTTAAGAAAAGTATTAAAGGGATTGTCCGGTCAAAACCGGAAGTACTTAAGTTCTTGCGCTCGTTACGTCGAGGGAGCCTTCATGTAGAGAAAGGTCATTTTTATTTTGATATATGATCTCCCGTTATTAATTAAACCTTTCATGAGCCTATGTACGAAACTGCACCCCGAATTTCGCCAGTGGCAATGGCTGACATCCGTAGGTGCTGCGTGACGTCACAAAACGCAAAGGTTTGTCGGATGGTCGGGATAACAAGCGTTAGTCGATGAATGTATTGTATTTTGTTTCGAATTATATAGTCTCCTAGGCTGTACCCTACTTAAATACGGTTCTTTAATGCAGTTCCCAAGCATGTGCAAAAAAAGTCACGCCTTTAGCAGGAAATTACTCGCAGACAGCCATAAGCTTCGAGCAAACGTATGCCGTTTCGCGCAAACACAACTGCGACGGCCACCGACCGAACTAGGGGCGCTTGCAAAGCAAAGGATGCAGATTTCTCCTCTGAAGCGGCACCTAAGTACACGAAGCGGCATCTGGGTACACGTCAGCGGATCCACTGGATCGGTGATGAGGCTGCGGGTCGCTCCCTCAGAGGCGATGTCCGCGGGTCGAAAACAAACGGCGAATCGTTCAAATGCATGTCGTCACTTGACTTGGACGAGCTTGATGAATCGTAGTCACGCTCCATTTTCACACGCGGGTCAAACAGAATCGGGCTGAACGCATGCTAAATACAACCAGTGGCGTCGCGAGGGTCAGCGGCACCCGGGGCAATAGCCCGCCGCGACCCCCCCCCCCCCCCCCAACCCGCTCTCGCGTGGCCCGTCGCGACCGCCCCCCCCCTCCTTTTGAGACGCCGCTGAATACAACTTCTGGTATCGTTTCCAGGTGGCCTTGCTGTTGGTTTGGGTTTCGCTGCATAATCAAATTGATTAATCCGATTTGGGCGAGGAGTGGATGGACGTAGTTTATTATCGTTGGCACAGCATCACACCTCAGCTTACGAGCCTTCTGTCCGCTTAGAGCTCAGCTCGTAGCTCTCTTTGTGAGATGATTGCTGCATAAGCGGGATCTCGATCTTGACGGGAACCTAGGCCCTATGCACGGCGACGATCCACTTCGCTCGTCACTGCACGTCTCGCGGAAAAGTGTGGAACGTCATGTCTTGGCTCGCATGTGCTGCCCGGTGGTTGTGGCACCCAACCGCGCAACAAAATCTCACCCAACTACGAAACAAGTCGAGCACAACAAGAAAAACGAAGCACGCTGAAGCAGACAAAAATGCTCGCTTTGTGTTTTGTGACGTCAGAGCTTCAATGTTGCCAACGAAAGCAGCGTTTACGCTAGAATGCGATTCGAGCAGCATAAATTCAATTACTCACGCAGAGGGGCATACAAAATTCAGATATTGCACGTACGATCCGTCTCGAGGCAATAACAATGATATTCAATTGGTTTCTCGAATACAAAATTTGACCGGACAATCCCTTTAACGAAAAGAGCCAGTTCTCCTTTTCTCTTTTTCCTTGGCGTGCCTTTTTCCTAAAACACGCACAAAACTTTTTTTCTTTTTGGCGTAGTATGTGAGAACGTGGCCAACTCCTCTCCTCCGCTCTCCTCCGCGTCAATGGAAGAAGCCAAGGAGCCAAGCTGCACCTCTGAGCTGCACGGAGGGAAAGGCGACCAAACGCCTCGTGCTCCGAAGGTCGCTTTGACAGTATACTTCGTTTCAGCTTGGGTCCAGACGCAGCCGATGCTACGAGCGCGAGCGTGTGGCCCTGAATGGTGCTTGCATTGCACGAGCGCGCGTGCTTCGCAGGGACGCTTGGCAATCGGAGCTCGCGCTTGTAGCATCGGCTGCGTCTGGACCCAAGCTGAAACGAAGTATAGCTCCGTATAGGATTTTTTGAGCCAGCGCGCTCGACAAGACAGCGATTTTCGCGCAAAATAAATAACCCGGTTTTCTTCTTTTTTTTTTCTTTTTTTGTTATTGTGCCCGGAGGTGGGTAGGGTGCCCGGAGGTGGGTAGGGAACTCACTGTTGAGGTGTGTTTGTGGATACTTCTTGTCCCGCTGTCTGCAGCGGACATCGTGCCTTTTATACGGTGCACACACATACAAGCAGAATGCTGCTTTTGTGGGCCAGCTCTTTTATTTTATTTGACTTGATTTGAAAATAAAAACTGAATTGAATTAAAGCAGTGGGAATGCGGTTCTAAGCGAAACCAGACTCATAGTCTGAACCAGATTAAAGTCGTGAAGCCAAAGTGCGTCCCTGAGCAAAGAGGAGGAGTCAGGCAGCAGCAGCAGTGCAGTTGCCTCGAGCAACTCCACCGCGGGAAGTTCTTCGTGCTCGACGGGGCGGTCTCTCTCGGGCGCAGGAGGGCCCCTTCCCCCTGGAGTCCCGGCACGCAGGGCCTGGTGCTGGGCGCCTTCTTCTACGGCTACACGCTCACCCAGATCCCGGGGGCCTTCCTGGCCGGAGCGCCGGGCTCGGCGGCAAGTGGCCCTTCGGACTGGGCCTCCTCTGCACCGCCACCGCTGACGCTGCTCACGCCCATGGCCGCCAAGGCCGGGGCCCACGTGCTCGTCGCTTCGTCCCGCCTCATCGAGGGACTCGGCGAGGACACGGGCGGAGCAAGGATCCATACCAACTAAAGTCACTGGGGTTCACGTTACGCGTCATGGCGGTACGAAGATGTACGGCATCACATGCGGCGTCGTGCGGTGCTTGGGGGCATTGAAAACAGAGCTGTACTGTCTTGAAACACGCAAGAGGCAACATAACTGTAAGAGATTCGAGGAAATCAGCATGAGCGATAAGTTTATTACATGCACAGAGCCAAGACGCTCATATTGACAGAGGGGCGCACTTTCAGTACGATGATGCTCCATAGCGATCTTGGTGCGACTGGTTTTAAAGACCTTTTCGAAGCTTGGAAGTTTTGAAAGGGTATAAATGGCGATCACCATGGCAACCGACAACGATGAGCCAATCACCTTGAGAGGTTTTGTCGTCTGTATGTTGGTATGTGTTCGTGTCCGGCTAGCAGGTGAGAAGGCAGTGGCGCTATTTTCCCACATCCAGTGACTTTAGTTTCACCGAGCGCGTGTCGACGCTACAAGGACTGCAGCGTCACAACATTCGTAATCTTTCTACAAAATGTCACCAAAAAAATTTACAATTTTTTTTTTACCGTAAAAAATAAATTAGTCATCTTTGAACGCTCATTCTTCGCCCAAAGGTAGCGCTAGAGGTCACAACCAGATGTTAGGGAGGCTCTAGTGAGGGTGGGTGCAACTCAAAACCTGGAGAGCGTTTGCAATTTAATGGCGGCGCCTGAGGGAGAGGATTCGGGAAAGGATATGCGCCAATGTTGCCTGCACGAGAGCAGACGCCCGCTCTGTTGCAACTCTGTTGCTCCATGCGCCTTTCCTCCTCTCGCCTCCCATTGCAAGCAACGAACGCCTTGGCGCAGCCTCTCTCGCTTCCTTCTCGCTCCGAGAATTGCAAACGTCGAGAGGAGAAAGCAGGGTTGCCAGACAAGCAGCAACGTCCAAGATGGCGGAATTTACCATTTTTCGCGTTAAAAAAATACTTAACCTATCGCAACAAAACTGGTGGCTATGGAAAAGTAATCATTTATACCTTGCGTAAATTATTCAAGCACCTTAATGGGCTCTTATGACCTGAGTTAGGAAATAAAACGACCCTTTGCCCCATAGACTCCCAGCAAAATTTAGCAATTAAATGGCGTCCATGTCCCGTGATCCCCGATCTAGCAGTTGCACCCACCCTCACTTGAGCCTCCCTACCAGATGTCAAAGGTTCAGCCCGATCCGATAAGTTATTCAAAACTTATAAGAAATTTTCTGAAAATTTCAATGAGAAAATGCCGGCCGACAAAGTTTTCGAATACATGGGGCTCTATGGCGCCAGAAACCGAAAACGGGCAAAAATGGGCTCCATTTTTCCCATTGAACTTTTCAGAAAATCACCCATAACTTTTGAATAAGGCATCGGATCGGGGTGAGACCTTGGCATCTGGTTGTGACCTCTAGCACTACATTTGGGCAAAGAATGAGCGTTCGGCGATGCCCAATTTATTTTTGCAATAAAAAAAAAGAAACTGTAAATTTTCTTTTGTGACACCCTGTACATGTACGCTATCATCGGTTCGATTCATTGACCGTGGTGAACGCACTATGACCTTGTGCTTTCAGTGTGCGTGAGTGCGTACTTGTGCGTGGCCGAGCCTTAAAGGGAAACTGAAGCGGTTCTGTATTTGAGAAAAAACACTTCAATGGCCTTCAATTTACCTCCAGGATCAGGAATATCGAGATTATTTTTCAATTTGGCGCACGGAGCCTTCAGAAATTAATTTTTAAAGTACCGCCAAAGCCCCTCCTTCCCGGGGCGTGACGTCACAAAAGGAGTTTTCGGAATCTCCGCTCTCGTGCATCTTCAGCGCCTGTCAAAGCTATGCACGCGCACTCTTGCTATTTTCAAGAAGGTCAGAAAGAGACGTCACGACTGCCGTCATTGCGGAAAAATATACCTGGCAAGCTTGCCATTGCACGCGCTGCCCACACGAGCCACACGCGCTTGGCGGCCGAAAGGTCCTTTTATGACGTAACAACAGGTCGGAGATTTTTCGCGTTTTCTCGCTTTTAGTTGCATCTTGAGGGAAAACGAATGTGATATTCAGATTCACGGGATAAAAATACACCAGAATTCACCTCTAACTCGTTTTTTTCAAGAAGTGTTTCAGCTTCCCTTTAACTATGCGTGGGCGTATGGTGAAACGGAACAAAGA